>JANKKB010027972.1:0-12576 GCA_026225775.1 Bursera palmeri | reverse complement strand
AATAAATATCGGTTCTATCAGGTTGTTCTAATACAGACATCCTCGGATTTGATGAGATGCACTGCCTGAGCTTTCTTACAACCTTCGCTGGATCTCATTCAAATCCATCACAAGCGTCCCTAAATCTTCCTTCATCCCAGAAGTTCTATTCTTCAAAATCCGGTATTAAATGCAGCACCACACACCATTCACCAGTCTTAGAACCACGAAAGCGCTCCCTCTCATTCGTAAACCACTCCTCCCTAAAGCTGTCCCCTCATTTAAAGAAAGCCCTCTTTGTGAGCTTTAAAAAGTAAAAAGTAGAAGTTATGTTACCTCGAAATATGATAGAGGAAATCTAGTCTACATATAGATCATTATTGACTAAAAGAAAATTGAAAATTGATTTAAAATTTCGTTAGAGATTCTATTTGAAATCGCTTGAATAGGTTTTGGACGTTAATTAAATCTAAATCATAGGTAAATATTAATGCCTACGATGCCTAAAAGCCAGTAGAGGATCTGAGTCCTTAGCCAACATTAAACATTAAGATATTGAGCTTACAGTTCAACTTAAATAAAAAAAACAACAAAGCAAATGGCACAAAACTTCTAGCCTAGTAAGAGATAAAAAGGAAAATTTGGAAGTTCATCAGCTATGTTTGCATATCACTTGGGTGGGATAATAGATCATATCTATGCCTTCTGTTTCTTTGGCATCCGGTAGCCACCCACAACACAAGCATGGTCTCGCTCAAATGGCTCTAGTGTGACCTGCTCGAAAGGTTTGAACTGCTCCTGTTGCAGCTTCTTCACTTCACTCTGGAACACTGCCTCAGCAGGAACAGTGGAATCTATGCAATTTGCCTGAGATTTTCAACCACAACCAAGTTAAATATCATTGGATAATTATGAACTTTTCTGAGAACAAGATTAAGATGATTAAAAAAGAATTAACACCAACCTTGATTGAAATAACAAAATGACCTCCAGCTTTGAGAAAATAAGATGCATTCAGGGCTAAAATCCTTGCCTGTAACAAAATTGATAAAGCAAATAGTGGCTCAGAAATATAAATATATTGTAGAAGCTGCACATTACCAACCCCAGAAAGTTATGAGATCACATAACAACAAAAATTGTCAAGGGAAAACAAGTCCATTTCCCAAATCACAACAGAATCAAAACAGGGGAAAATGGTAGAAAATAAGTAAATAAGCAGCAAAAACGTATTAACTTGCTGCAAGACTAATCATCATGCAACTGAAGTCATCTCACCAAAAATGAGACTTCAAGAAACAAGTATAGTAAGTCTAAGTCCTTAGCGATTGTGGCCCATCAGCAGTTTCTCCACAAAACGGATGCTGGTAGCAAACATTTCTAGAAATTGAAATATTCATTCATAACCAGAGCATTTGCTGGCTCAATTTAAAAGGGTGGATAAGTGTACTGATAGATTTTTCTTTTGGGTCTGTCATCCATCAAACATAGAAAGTACAATAAACAATGTCCAGAATTTATGCAAGTTTAAACCAACATCTAGATAGCCATCAAGTCTTGGGTAGTAATGAAAATATGATGAAAGAGCATATAATTTAATTGCAGTCAAACACAATCATTTTGTTCAAGATTAATTCTTGGCTTACCAAATTATTGAGCAACACTGTACAACCATTTCTCATACAATATTTTAAATTACTATATTAATACTTATTCTGCTAGTACTGGGAATTTTTGCTAGTACTTAGAATGTTGTTAAAGTAAAAGGAGGGCAGAGAAGGGAAGCAAGAAGGGAAGAAAGAACATGTAGATTTATCATAAAATATTGTAACATTGAATGGCTTCATAAGGCATCAGAAACTCGGCTTACATCACCCAAAAGATCATGAAGGGGAATCCGAGTATTTCATCATATGCATGAAAACAAAGAAGAACTATAAAGAAAAATATGTAAAAAGATGGCATCCATTAAAGTTCCTTAATGAAGACGAAGCATCTTTTAGATCGCAATCCTAGTAGAAGGATGTTAAACAGATAAGCAACAACTGTATACACCCATTGGAAAAATCAATAAACCCATGACAATTCCATAAAACTAAAGTACAATA
Organism: Bursera palmeri; assembly: GCA_026225775.1. Lineage (NCBI taxonomy): Eukaryota > Viridiplantae > Streptophyta > Magnoliopsida > Sapindales > Burseraceae > Bursera > Bursera palmeri. The sequence goes on along the minus strand of JANKKB010027972.1, from coordinate 10,489 downwards.
GGAAAACCATCAATTGCGACTTTGAAAAATTGAATCGATACTGCATCAGATTCTCGAGTTTGCATCACCCATAATGTCTTGAAGGGGAATCCGAGTAAAGCTCATCATATGCATAATAATAATAATAATAAATACCAATCTTGAAGGGAAAAAAATAAATACACAATAGTAAATTAAATTAAGTTAAATCTTTCAAGTATGTCTTGATTGCACTTATAGTAAGGTCATGGCCAAGAAAAATGAGAATAACAGAAGTCACAAAAGAAAAACGGTGCAAAAATAGATATCCACAAACCTAACCAAACCACCTTTATTTCTTCATTCCCCACAACCATTTGTCCAAGAAAACAGTACACCCTATTCTTTCTTGATAAATTGTTCTTAAATTTTGATATGGAAAAAACGAAAATATGCACCAGGAGCAAACCTGATCGGGCTGAGCAACATCTGAAAATATCACATCCACCATGCCTACCAACATTCGGTACTTAGCGGGATGCCTAGCATCTTCAATAATGGGTATAACATTTGTTCTCTTCTTTGCCATGTTGACCAAGTCTCTACCACTTCTATGAGAAAATTCTACTGCATAAACCACTCCCGTCTGCGACGCAGAAAAAAAAGACGTAAAAATGCTTATAAGCAATTCCCCAGATCAAGAGACACGCAGAATAAACGTAGTTTTTTTGGCAAGACAACTTACAGGGCCAACAAGGTCAGACACATGAGAAACAGTTGTACCAGAAGCAGCACCAAGGTAGAGAACTCGGGCTCCAGGTTTCTTGATCAAACAAAGAAAAAGCACATAAATACAAATGATATAAATACACATAACAGGATATTCTCAAGCAGCGAATGACCATGAACGCAAGACATACAATCCATATATTATCAACACCACCAAGAACAGCTGCAGCCAACTTTGAACGGAAGGGATTCCAAACTCTGTATTCAACTTTAGTTCCATCCTCATTCTAAATGGCAAGCAAGAAAAACATAATTAATTTAGATTTAAGCTAAATAGAAGAATACACAAGTATAAAAAGCTAGCGACCTGCACAGCGATCCTCTTCTCATTGTACACGGCCTCACCAGGAACCATGTTCTTGGTGACAAGAGCATCGTCTTTACCCTTGGCAATAAAAACTCCCTCGTGTCTATGAGGCTCAACCACAACCTTGCTTCCACCTCTCATTCCTCCACCGCGGCCGCCGCCACGTCCTCCACCTCTGCCGCCACCACGTCCTCCACCTCTGCCGCGCATGGCACTACCACCTCTGCCGCCACCTCTTCCTCTTCCTCCTCCATCACCCCTGCCTCCCCGGAACCCGCCCCCGCCGCCGCGGCCTAAACACAGAAAACAAAAAAAAAACATTATTATTCACATCTCTAAGAGCAAAAAAAACTGATGAGAAAATAACTGCTCTAATTTATCCCCTTCCCTATAGGGTTCTGCGATGCAATTACCTCTTGGAGGTCTCATCTCAGCTACTCTCGAGTTAACGGTTGTTAGAGGAAGAGGGAGTGTGAGTTTGCAAACTAGATTGAGAGGCGTTTGTTGAGCTTTGGGAGTCTTTATAGAGGCGATGTTTAGGGTTTAGGGTTTTTTCCCACTATTTTCAAGTCCTTGTGATAATTTCACCTGTCTGTTACGCTTTTTTTCCGCGACCACCATTTAGAATACGCCAGCAAAAGGATAATTCCACTTTGCTTACTTTTTCACTTACTCCCCCTGAAATTTTCGAAATTAAAATTACCCCCCTCGCCACCAGAGTGAGCTCGCCGGTCTAAAATATATTAAAAATAAAATCATCCACGCGGAAGTATGATTTGATGAAAATGAGAAAAATCGTAATAATCTTAATTAAATTTTAAGAAAATACTTAAATCTCATATTTTTATTAAACTAACACTTACTCTTCAAAAATTTCTAAAAAACTAATACTTTACCCCCCAAATATTTAGAGGTAAGTATTAATTTTGAGAAAACAGTGTTAATTTTTTAGGGGATAAGTGTTAGTTTAACAAAAGTGTGGAGCTAAGTGTTTTCTTAAAATTTAATTGGGGGGTCAGAGAAATTATTCGATAAAAATGTACCTAAAAATCATAATAGAGATGAAGTATTTTTATTTTTATTATTTGGTTGAAAAAAATAAACTCTCAAATGAGAATTTAATTACCCTCAGAAAGGGAATTAGTCATTCTCTCCACCCCTATTAACTAGTTTTGATTCCTGACTAAAATTAAAATAAAAAATACGTATATTTTGATTGATTTCAAGATTTTAGATAATTTGCACACCCTAGATAACACTCTCCTACGATATAAAATAATTTTACAAAAATAATAATTTAATTTTAATATTAATTAAATATTATAAAAGTAGCCACCACCCTAACTCGGTCTTTACAACTAACACACTATCGCGTATACAGTCCAGAACAGATAAAATGCTTAATGCATCTCTTTAATTTCTACCATCCTCTTTTTTTTTAATCAATTAAATCCTCATAAAAGCATATGCAAGAAGCCCATAAAAGATCTAATTCTTACAATGCCTATAACAATCCCTACAGGAATGATGATGATAAATTTTATCCAAAATATCTACCTCTTTAGCAGCATCAATGATGATGAATTTTGGTGTTGGTGAAAGCAATGACAGAGATGTTGTAATCTCTAAGACAAGATCTGACTAAGTTTCAATTAAAATATGTAAAACAAAAAAATAATAAAAAGTAGGCTTCACTTTTGTAAGGGAATGTTAACCTCATGGATGACACTATGAATTCTAAAACTACAGAGATGATTATGATTCAAATTTTTATCAACTCTCTTCTTCTTCTTTTTTTTTCATTTTCAAATTAATAATTTTCAAAGGGAAGTAATTTAAAAAATTAATATTAATTCTTATTTTGGACCTCTATAATCCAAACTACTTCAAAGAAAATTAGATTATGATTCCGTATCAAACCAAATAAGAGAAATGAGTAATATTTTCAATTGTGATTCGACCCGATACTAATTTTGATTTCAGATCTCAAACCAAATGAACCTAATAGAAGTAAAAAATTATGAGAAATGATCTAAAATTAAGGGGTCCTTTGAAAAATAACTAACCCATAGGATTTATTTGATTTCTCTAATCAAATCCACGTGAATGATAATTATATCTCTCTTATATAATACCTCTCTCTTTTCTCTCATCCATCGACGATCGGACAACGATCTGATGACTATCCGATGATTGTTCGGCAAGTTTAGCAACAGTTCAATGACTTTTCAGTGACTATCGGCAAGTCTGGCAAGTCTGGTGATGATCCGATGACTGTCCATTGAGTTTGATAACTTTTTGATGACTATCCAGTAACTGTCCGCTGATAGTTCAATTATTTCTCGATGATTGTCTACTTGTTGGAGGGGTATAATGATAATAAAGCTAAAAATGGATAGGCAAATCAAGGAAATCTTAGGAATTAATTATTTTTAAAAAACCCCTAATTTGGGGCCATTTCTCACAATTTTCCAATAAAAATAGAAATAGGAAAACTATACATACACCAAGATGTGATAATAGATTATGTCCACGGATGTACAAGTATATAATAATATGTTTAACAATTATTATATAGTAGATACTTTTTACGCAATATATTAGAACAAATTTATGTTTAGATATTATGAAATAATTAAAGAATATCTAATCATTATTCAATGACATTAATAATATAAGCATAGAATTAGTATCACAATAAAAATTACAATGATACATTATGTCGAATAAAAAATATAGGTTATACAAACCATATTCCTTATATTAAAATCTAATAATAATTATAATCAGTTTAATATTTAACTTATATTAAATAACATTGACAACATAATTATGCATGTTGATAATGAGCTAATAATTATAATTTATTATTTCTAATAACTAATATATCTTTATTGGACTAAATTATAGTGTGAGTAGTAACTCTCATATCAATACTACACATTTAAATAAGTATACATATAACTATAATATAAATTATTTTTTAATATTTTAAGAGAAAAATAATAAAATAATAAAATATTTAAATACTTCAATATTAATTTTATCAAAATATTAATTTATAATATTTTTAATATATCATGTGTCAAAAAATACAATTACATAAGATAGATTTATAAAAATATTAGTTTCAGACATTTTTCTATCACAAGTTAAAATTAACAAAAAGAAGCATATCATCCCGATTTATATATTCACATCTATTCAAAACTCAAACTCGTTTATATTAATATGATCTCATGGGAAAACAAGCACTACACCTACTCAAGAACCAATTATCAAACCAACCGTAGTGTAATTACTAACCACTGCCACTACCTCAACAAACTATATAAGCCACTCAAAAATGTGAACTGAAGGTAAGCTCATTTATTCAATTGTTTCAGCTCATTTTTCTATTGATTTATATTAAATATTTAACATTCGCTTAACCATTAGAGTTCATTTTTCTCTGTAATCTGGTCGATCAACACAAACAATATATTATATAATTTCCTCTTATCTTTAACGAAGAATCAATGATCACTCTAAATAGTTTTGGAAATTTTGTTGACTTCACTTATTGTTACTATTCAGCCATTTAATTCAATAGAAAAAGGCAATAATTTTCTTAATTTTTTAAGATTTTCATACCAATTGATAGTGGTTCAATTTAATTTGGTCAATTTTTTTTTATTAAATTCAATATTTAGATAATAATAATAGGGAAAGTTAGCAAAATTTTCAAAACCACAATAAAGATTATTGATTTTTCATTAAAAGTAAGGGAAGTCAACAAAATTACCCTATATATTAGATTTCGCACATTATTACTTTATATTTAATTTTATATTTAGGATATTTTGCTTTTTAATCTGATTAGTTTTCTATTATAAATCATATGTCGAGCCACTTATTTGTATAGAGTTAACAAATAGAACTTTTAGTTATGGATTAGTTGGGAATCAAGGAGAATAATAGAGAAATAATAGAACCGCAACACAAAATAGAGGAATTTACACCATCTCACTCTCAAACCCCAAAATTACATCCACACTCTCCCGAGTATTTCCTCACTCTAACATCTTAGAGTGGAATTTACACCATCTCACATAATAGAGGATTTAGTATAAAGATAAAACAATACTTGAGAAAACTTACTTCCTATTATGGGATGCAAGTACGCAAGAAGTAGACTCTTTTATATAGGTCCTCAAGTCCTTTTCTAACTTGTATTTAAGTAATGTAGGACTAGTATACTTATATAGTTTTTCTAGTCTTCTCCTTTTTGTTTCCTAATTGAAATAAAACTCCGCTTCCTTTCCAAGTAAACCCTTTTTCTATTTAAAATAGGATTCTTATTACTTGCAGTAGAAGTATGATTCTATTCCAGTAAGACTTATTTTCATTTTAGGATTTAAGAATATTTTATTATTTTATTTAGCCAATATTCTAAAGAATCTCCACCAAGGCTAAATAAAACTTTTAACATTATCTTTTACCGACAACCATAATCTTCAAACTAGAGAATTACCATACTCCACCATCAAGAGTATACCCCTTAGAATAAACCATTCTAAAAATTTCACTTGGGTTCATGTCGAAAAAAATTTGCTAAAAGGCATCCCAATGTTTGACTTTTTAAGGAGTTCCTTAACCCTCGACATTCCTTCCACCATCACACACCTTGTATCAAGGCCAAACCAATATCCATGCGTAAACTTGTGGACCCACCAATAGTAACCAATAGTAACTATTCTTTATTATAACAACTAGACTTCACATGCCATAATGATAAATGTATCTTACTAAAACCTAAAGGATATCCTTGCCTTTCATGGCAAAAGAGACACACCATTAGCGATAAAATCAATATCTCCATTTATTAACTCAGAGCGTTAAGCTAAATTTGCTATTCTTTTCCTTAAACTTTACTTCTAATGCGACACTTCCACTTCCTTCTTCTTGGAGTTGCTAAGTTCACTAGTAGTATTGCTCGAAACAAGGTTTCCTTCAAAGAAGCAAACCATCTTGACTTGCCTTTTTTTTTTTTTGGAATGCTGGTGTTTGGGTCAGCTTACGCACACCTCGATTAACCTCACTTTACTAAAGTGGTTCGTGCCCCCAAAATTAACTGGTTCTTACACAGGTGGGCATGACCCCAAGGATACACATCAAGAGGATTCGAGCCTTGAACTTGGGAGGGCACACACCTCCATGTTCAAGGCTCCCACTACTAGGCTACACCATTGAGGTTCTTGACTTGCACTTGCCACAAGCCAAAAACATTCTCCCATCAAATTTCTCTATCTCAACCTTCATAGAAGAGGTCTTGTTTTGCACTCCAAGTTGGTGCACTTCTCTTGGTGAATTTACTATAGATAAATATTATTCACTAAGTAAGCTTCGAGAAAAGATTTGAGGGGTCACAACGGTCTCATTTAAAAGTCAACCTTCTTAGGCAAAGCTTTCTTAGACGGTAACTTTTCTATTATCGCACCAAAAACCTTAATCTCCAATGCTTCACAATGAACCTTGCTTTGATATCACCTATTGAGAACCAATGAGAACAATAGAAGAGAACCACACATAAGAATTTTCTTGGAAAACTCCAAACTAGAGAAAAGCCACGAACTATCAAAGACAAAGAATTACCATTATATAAAATTTTTTACAATCATATAGATTCTCGTCTCACTTCCAAACCCCAAAATTACACCCACACTTTTCCAAGTATTTTTACACTCTCATCTCTTAGAGAAGAATTTAAACTACCTCACATAATAAAGGATTTAATATAAAACTAAAACAATACTTGATAAAACCCACTTCATATTATGGGATGCAAGTAACCAAAAAGTATGCTCATTTATATAGGTCCTCAAGTTCCCTTCTAAATTAGATCTAAACAATGTAGGACTAGTGTAGTTATATAGTTTTTCAGTCTTTTTTTTTTTTTTGTTTCCTGATTGAAATATAACTCCACTTCATTTCTAAGTAAACATTTCCTATTTAAAAGAGGTTTTTTTTATTACTTTCATATTAGAATTATGGTCTCCTATTTTCAGTAGGACTTATTTTCATTTTAGGATTTAAGAAAATCTTATTTATTTATTTAGCCAATATTCTAACAGCTTACTACTACAACTTAAATTTTGACACCATTTATTGATCGTCTATTCATTATAATTCAATAATCGTAAAGTTGTTGAGTTGATATTAAAGATAATTATCTATATCTCTTTTTTTACAACTATTTAATTGAAATTGACAGATAGTTAAAAAATTGTTAAACTTCTAAGTGAATATTTCAAATTGTAATAGTTTGAAGGTTATTTATAGGAAACATAATATCTTGAATGGAGTAATACTACAATTATATAACTTATAAAATTAGTACAATTTTTTTTTTTTTCACAAAGTCATATAATATCACTGCTTTAGTATCACATTAATCATTAAAATTTATTGTTATGATTTTTTATATTCACATTCTCAATGTTATAATAGAGGTTTTTACATTGGCAACCCTAAGGTAAGGTTTAATCAACAAACATATAAACACAATAATTTCGCAAACTAACATCCTTCATTTAACGTTACTACATTCGTTAAATAACACCAAATTAATATTGCATAATTTTATTTAACCTCTTGAGTTTGAAAAATTATAAAATAACAACAAAAGCCTTTACCTTTATGTTTCAAATAATTTTTTTATATTTTAATTTATTTTAGAATTTACTAAAATAGCCTTGTATTTTAAGTTAATTTGAGTTAACCAAACCTTAAGGGTGTTACAGAAAAAGTCCATGTAGTAGTATTAATCATATTTCTTGTATTATTAATATATATATATATATATATATAATAATAATAATAATAATAATATTTCTTGTATTATTATTAATAACTCTAATTTTGGACCACCCAAAATATCTTGGAATATCCTCTAGAGGTGAGATTGAGGATATACAGAATATCTTAACCCCAAAAGTCTTGCACAATTGAGGTGTACTCGTAACGATGCCTACTGCCCCATCAGCTGCTGCATGCCTTCCTCTGTACACGCCTGTTCCCAATTATCCAGCTTCAACAACGATCCTCGGTTTGAAAACTTCATCATTCACTGCTACTGCTGGGATTAGGATTAGGATTAGGAAACTACGACATGATCGATGTGTATCTGTAACGTGCAAGGCTTCTTTGAACAACAATATAGACTTCGATCTCTATGATCTGATGGGCATCGATAGCACTTCTGATCGAGCCCAGATCAAGACAGCATATCGTATGCTGCAGAAGAGATGCCATCCTGATATTGCAGGGCCTGCAGGCCATGACATGGCTATCATACTCAATGAAGCTTATTCGGTTCTCTCTGATCCCAATTCTCGTTTGGCTTATGATAAGGTTTGGTTTGAAACTGTCATCCATATCATGTCAATCTCATATATATATATATATATATTTTCGATATATTTTAGTTGCATAAACTGATACTCTATGTCAACTATTACGGATCGATTTATTTATAAACTGATATATTTATTTTGAAATTTAATCATAAAATAAATTAAAATTTTTAACTTATCAAAAAGGTAAAATCCATGATTATATAACAAAGTCTATTACATGTCCTAAACTTTCTTGTGCAAATGGTATACCATTACTTAAACTGAATTAAATTGCCACTAGTATCAGCTAAAGCCAGAAGCTTGGCTGGGAAAATACTGATTAGAGGGGTTTTGGTGCAGGAGCAAGCCAAGATTGCTGAACTCCGAGGCTACACCGGGAAACCATTATACTCTGTTTGGTTTGGTTCTGAAAGTGAACAGAGGGCTGTGTTTGTTGATGAAGTAAAGTGTGTTGGTTGTTTGAAATGTGCCCTATTTGCAGAGAATACATTTGCTATAGAATCAGTGTATGGAAGAGCTAGAGTTGTTGGGCAGTGGGCTGATCCTGAACACAAAATCCAGGAAGCCATACAGGCGTGCCCAGTAGATTGCATCTCGTAAGTGTAAAAAATTTTAAAATAGCCATTCAGACTGTTATAATAGACATTGCATTGCATATCATCTAGAATTATATTCTCTATTGCAAGTTTAAAATATCTCAATTCTTCACCAATTTTTGTTCCTTGTGAACAAAGGATCGTGGAAAGGTCGGACTTAGCAGCACTAGAATACCTAATGTCAAAACAGCCGCGTGGCAACGTAAGAGTGGGAGCAGACAATTCAGTCGGAACCCGTGTCTCAAACATATTCATCGATGTGAAGAAATTTCAAACAAAATTTGTTGACGCCATGAGCAAAGCTGCTACTAAAGTATGTGCTTTAATAATTGTCCAAGTTTTTGGGTTACCAAAGCATAAGTAATTGTGCACTCTAGCAGAATTAAAGAGTAAAAAACCTAAAACTTCATTTCAGGAGGAAGACATCAGTTGGCAAGCAAGAATGTCAGCAATTCAAGCAATCAGATCAATATCAAATTGGTTGTATTGGCAATCACCCAATGCACAAGCAGCCTCATCAGAAAGTTACCAATATCTGATCCATACTACGAAGAAATCCACTGAACCGAATATTAAAAAGCTTCGTGATGCAGCTGCTGCCAGAAAACAAACAAGGGCGAGCACGGGAAGCAGTGAGAAAACCCCATCAAGTTACATATATCATGACGAGTATTGGATTCCATCAACTCAAGCTCTTCCAGCTTCAACCCAAATCAACTCAAGCTCTGAAGTTACCTCACGGTCACCGCATGTTGCTCATAATAAAGAATGGAAGAAGAAATCAAATGATAAGAATTACAGTAAGGAACGTGAAGAGAATAGGAAAAGCCCCATTGCATGGGGAATACCGATTGTAACAGCAGCAATTGCAGCAGGTGTAGTTCGTTTGCAATTGCAAGGCGGTGAAGGGGTGGTTGGTGGATTAAGGGAACATATAGGTGGCTCTTTGGCGTTGGATATTGTCAATAGTCCTTGGTTACAAGTTATTTTGGCAGGGGTTACATGGTATTACGTTGCAGTGGTAATTGTAGATCTTATTGAAGCCATTGGGAATAGGCAAGAGTAGATAATAGAAATATAGCAAGACAATTAGCTCACTCATACGTAAAAGTCAATGTAATTTACATTAGTATATACCATTTTAGAATCATCGCGGATGGATTATATGGCAACAACTCATGAACAGGCACAACTTTAAAGAGACAGAAAAACTCTGTACTTTACTACAAATGCCGTCAGTGGCAAGTCTGAAGAAACTAGCTTCAATATCAAAGATCATGTAATATTGTTACATTTATTTAAATGTAATGATTCATATCTCATAAATACCCACACAAGCCATTTTCCAATTCCCTCAAGACAGGATTTATTCACGTTTGACCGTAATCTAAACCCAGATAGATCATTTCTTTTGATCATATTCATCATCTGCTAATGCTATA
>JANKKB010027971.1:0-12575 GCA_026225775.1 Bursera palmeri | reverse complement strand
AATGATATTTAAACTCATAATAAATGTACACTTTTAAGTGCTTATCATTTCCCTACATATAAAAGTGTTTCTTTATAGAATTTCATGTTTGGAATCCTTAAGGATTGAGCTTAATGGTAAAATATCCTTAGTCCCATCATTTAGGTCAAGGGTTTAAATTTTCTTTGGGGCCACCTACTTGGCGTACAAAGACATATTCCTCATGTTTCCCAGGTAAAACGGATTTATGGGTATCAAAAGAAAGAAAGAAAAGAAAAAAAATCATGTTTACGAGCTCACATCCTTGGGTGAGAATTCATTTAAGAATAATTAGCTTTTAAACTTGATTTCTTATGGGATCCCTGTTTATACCAAGGTGTAAAGGAAAATGTGAGTCATGCCAATGTTTTTCTTGTGTGGGCAGTTGATATCTGATATGAATCTGCCTGTACCATCTGATATTTGATTTCTTCGGTGTTGGTAATTTGGGATCGTTCCTAGTTAGTACATTGCATTAGATACTTTATAATACTACTGATGTTACTAAAATAAATTTGTGATTCAGCAATTAGTATTGGGATATACTGTTGTCAATTAAGATATTCTGTTGGCACTTTCAATCATTTAAATAATACTTTTTTTTGGCTTATTTTACGAACTTGCATATGTTATTTCTTTAAATTTATTGAGGGATCACTGCTCTAGAGAAGATAATGTATTTTTTTTTGGTTCTTTTCCTCTTTTGACTGTTCTTTGATGACTTAATACTGGTTATCTTTCTTCATTTAGTGAAGAATCTGGAGTTTTTCCAGGCTTGTGGGAAAATTCTAAAGCTTACAATAGTGATAGTAGTCTAGAACTTGGACTGAGTCAGTGGAAGGTGCAATCTTTTGCTGCTTTGAAGGTTGGGGCAGCGGAGCTCAAGTCTATGATCTTGAAGGTACTTTTTCAACGAGTATTAGCAGACTTTGTGGATGTTTCTTTTAGTTTTCTTAATTTTTAGCTGATCCAGATTGTTCTCTTTTCCTTTCTTTACTGTTAGGGGGGTGGTATATATACTTTGGCGAAACTTTATCAATTGGTAGGAAATTTCATTAGTTTAATCCATTTTATTTCTTAATCTTTTTGTTATTATCGATTATATTTCTTTTATTTTGGTATATTGATCATAAATCTAAGCCAGTCTTCTCCTTGTGTTAGTTAGCAAGGAGATTATCTGGGAAGGTCTTCTTAGAGGCTGCCAACTATCAGATAAAGAAAGAAGTTCTCAAGAAGGTGCATATTTAGTATCACAGAAGTCTTCTTTATCCTGTCACATGTCGAAAATATAACTAAGTTTTCTGTCCAAGAGATTCTTTTAATGATTTGATGATTGCATTTCTGTCTGTGAAGATCCTCATTATAAGCAGTGGTTTCTCTATATGCTGCATCTCTTTTTTAACGTTCTCTTAGATGAATTAAATGTAGATAACTGTTATATAGATAGACATTTTATGAAATTTCTCTATTGTTGTATATGGTTTGCATTAATCTCTTTAACATGTGTGCCTTCAAGCAGAAGCTAACCTTTAATCTAACTCTACTTTGTACCTGAATGCCCAAAAACTATATGGATCTTGTATAAGATTTCAGTATTTATGGACATGTACCTATTCATTTAAATTTTATTCAAAAAAAAGTTTTAATGCCCGGATAAATCTCTGCATAGATATATGAACATACATATACTTCTGTTTGTATGTGAGTCTAAATGTGTCTATATATATGTTTTATAATCAAGTTTCTGCTGATTGGATTAGTCTATTGGTAACAGAGACATGTGTCATTGATGGATTTTCTGAATTAGAAATAGCAACAGGTTGTGGAGACCCTAACTTCTCCCTGCCCTCTCATCTCAAGAACAGCTACTACCTATGCTCTGTTTCTTGGACCAGGAAGCCTGTGAAGCTCTCTTACCACTCTGAGAGTGCAATTTAATCTCTGGCTTAGCCTGTTTCAACTTGCAACCTTATCTTTCATTGCAAAACCAAAACAAACCACTTTTAGGTCAATAAATGGATTGTATAATAGTCTACTTTGGGCAGGCAGCATGATCTGACTCTGCCAACCCTGTGTCGTCGCTTGTTTTGATTACCCAATCCACTGATGCAATTATTTCTTTACAAAAAACCCGTCCTGATTAGATTGGGTTGGCCTGGGGACTGATAGGGCAGCTGCAATTTGCCATCAATATTCTGAACTTTAAATATTTGGCTTCATGGGTCAAGGTTTTGTGTAGCTGATTTCCATTAGATCGGATGAAGGCTATTTAGAGTTGAACAGAAATGAAAACTTTAATATTTCTAAGGCTGGCACATGTGGTTAAGCTTAAGCTGTTTCGGAACTACATCCAAGATGGTGATTCTTTATGATGTGAATGACTGATGTGTTCTATATTTTTGTCATCATTTACCTGGTTCAATTCATTGCCTGGCTACAATCTTAGATATCCTTCTATATTGTTCCAATGTTTTCGTGTGAGCTACTATCATAAAATGACAGCGTGTTGCAGGGGAAACCTGAATTGTATACTATGCTTTCTGTTTTTTTTTTTAGGGTGGACAATTAGCTGCTATTAATTTGGAGTCCAGAGCAGCCTTACTTGCTGCAAAGCAGGTTCTTATATCTTTATATCTTTATATCCTTAATAACAATAAGATCTATTTAAAATGCATTAGACACTGTCCTTGGAAGTTATATGACTGTAGAAGGGAATAAGTTGAATTTGTAATATTTTTGGGATAATGTTAATGAGCTGTCTCCTTTTCTCCCTCTCTCACTTCATCTCTCCCTCTAACCTGGGGTGTTGAAGAGCTCTTTCATTGGAAGTTGTGTGTGATACTCTTTTTTCCTTTTGTACTTGGTTATATAGTTTCATGGCTAAATATAACTACTATTCATAAACATAAACAATTTTATAATTTAGATTTAATGTGGGACACTTACAGCAGAAAGCCTAATTTTGTTAATGAAATATTTGAATTTGTGAATTATAGCAATTAAAAAACAATACCAAGTTGATTGTTGACAATACAACCAGTGCAAAATATGTCCTAATTATTTAATACTATGGGACAATAAAATTTATTGAGTACGCTATTACAGTTCCACGTTAGTAATTGTGACTTCGTATTTTTTTAAAAAAAATTGTGGACAGGGGCTTACTGGTGCAGCATCAAAATATCTGGGCTTTAGAAGCATGGTGGCATTTCTTGGGCCAATGTATGGACTCCTTTTTGCAATATGGCTTTGTACTTTTATTTAGTTAGTTATATATTTTGTTGATTCTGGACTTCATTTGTCTTTTTCATCTTATTTAGTTATTGTTCTGAGTTTGAAAACTATTATTGCACGCTTGACCATAAGCTTAAGCTTTCGGGTAAACTGATAACTTGACATAGTATTGGAGCTATGTTGACCAAATTGTCTTGTGTTCAAGTCCTACTTGTGTTAATCCAAATAATAACAGGAGAAATGCTAGAAACACTCTCTTGTCACTCTCTACTTTTTTGTTTTGACATGTGTCCCTAAAACTATTAAACTACAATAATGGCAAGTGAATCATTAATTTAACTACCAATTGTTGAAGTTTAAGGAGAAGCAACAGAGTGGGAAAGAGAGTGTTACTAGCATTCCTCTAATTACAATAATAGTAAGTTGTTTTTGCAGTTGTGTTTGGTCCATGTGCAAGTGCACCTAAGGGGGTTTGCAGAGCTTAAATACTGTTGTTGGTTCTACTTTTATAAGCTTAAGCTTTTAAATTAAGTGATAACTTATCAGTTATTTCACATAATCAAATCCTAGAATTTAAAGTGTCCTTCTCCATGTAGAAATATTCTCTGGTCTGGACAGTGTAGCTCTAAATGGCTAAAAAATCATGATTTTGATGTAGTAACCTTCATTATACTTATATGCTATAGTGTTGTACAATAATGGAACCAAATGTTGTATGTTGAAATTATGAACTTTTTTCTTGGGTTAGATCTATTTAGCTTTGGGTTTTTTGTTCTTATAGTGGTTTTAAACATGAACTCACAGATCTAGTTCAGTTTCTCAATTGATCATAATTGTTTAAACTTCAATCAACTTATAATTGTGAATTGGGTCACATTTCCTCCGATAGCCAAGAGGCATTTTCGTCTGACTGATGCTAGGTTCTGAAAAGGTAACGTTCACTGATTCGGTTTGAGAATTATTTGTTTCTGAGCAAGTCCTGGTCCAAATTCTGTAATTCCAATTCTCTCATGTGATGTGTTTTCATTCTTTTGGAGACCTAATTTTTCACCTAAAGGTGGCTTGGATACCTGTACATCAAAAGGTGTGCATTTAACTGGAAATTGTGATTTTAATAACACATTTCATATGCATTATTATGAGGTATTCTAGTTCATGCCATCCATACTATACATTTCTGTATTCACTTCACTCTGTATCACATCTATCATAATCCATAGAATTCATAGGATTTGATGTTGATCTTTAGAGTTAAATGTTAAACTAGTTGTGTGTATTTTTTTTTTTCACCACAGGGCTTGTTATGGTAGCCTAAGCTACATAAATTGATTGTTATGGTATATGCTACGTTTGATTATACTTGGTTCTCCATGTCATCTTATCTTGCTAGTTTTTTTTTTAAGGATTATTGATGTATCAATATACTGCTTTAACACTTTGATGATCATTTCATGGGTAAAAAAGTAAAACATAAAGTGTTCTGATACAATAAAGAGACAACGAAGAGGCCAAGTTGATCAAATTTGGGAAGACCTCTCTTGGAAGAGAATTGATTCTGGATAGACCACAAAAACTATAAGGATGAGATTGTGCCTACTTTTGTGACAAGGGTTTACTGTACCAGGCAATGTTCTTAATTTAGTTTTACAACTTATGTGCGCGATTGACAAAGGATAAACTCAATTCTGTACTTGATGTGCAAAATTCTATATGATTGAATTAAGATTAACTGTACTATCGAGATTCATCTGAGACATCAAAGAAAGAAAGGATGAAGCCAAGGAGAGGTGAACCTCAAGTATAGTCAATACTGCCTTGGTCTGTTGGAAAACTACAGCCAATATATGCAGGATTTTGGGGTAAAGGAAAACTAAATGGTAATGAGTTATTCTAGTGCTACTGTTCATGATATGGTAGCCGTACAACTTCAGGCAGCAGGTTCTTGGTTTGACGATTTCTGTCTTTTTAAACCTTCTTTCCCATGTTATTTGCAGTGGCTGATTAAACTTATTCTAAAGTTAAGATTAACTTCTATTTGGGTTTTTGTTGGTACTAAAGAAGTCTAAAGAAATGTGGTCAAACATTCTTTTAAGAATTTTAGAGTTTATTTAAGGGAGATTGTTTTTGGGTCTCTTTGCTGGTTACACATAACCATTAAGTGCATTCTTGATCTTTCTTAGTCATCCATTGAAGTTATCAATCTCTTGATTGCAGTCAGATTCAAATTTAGATAAGTTGTGAGCCAGTCTTGGTAAACTGCTTTAGCCATGTTAATAGAAAGTTAATGTTCTAGTTATTTTGATGGTTTCTTTTCTTCAAATATGTCCATATTTATTTATTGCTATTTTTTGCAGAATGTGGGGAACATTTCTCGCCGATGTTGTCATTCAAATGCTTGGAACTGATTATTGCAGAATATTGCGAGCAATTTATGCATTTGCTCAGGTAAAATATTAAAATGCATTTATCGTTTTCTGAATAAAGAGGAGTCACCATTCCAGATCTAGCAAAGCCACTGATACTTAAGTTTTAAAATATACAAAAAGAAGAAGGAACTTTCTGGATATGGGTACAGATGGTTTGTAGTGGTTTCATCCTAGAAATATTGCTAATGGTCCTAGGTTAATTTTTGGGCCAATAGTTCATTTATATAAACCTGCCTTAGTCTCAGGTCTGTGCTAAATAATTCTGTACTATATTGTGATACTACTTAAAACGGTGCTTAATGTCCCTGCCAATTAACGCATGTATCAATTTGTCTGAATCTGCTGCTGTTACTTTGGTTCTATGCCACAATAACATAAGGCATGAACATGAACTTTTCCTAGTATTCACAGGTCTATTTGGTATCTGGGCGGTTTTTCCCATTTTTAACCATCTGACTTCAAGATGTCTGATATTGTAACTGGATCCATTTCAATTTCCAATTTTGTTCCTATAAGAATCACAGTTTTGATTTCTATGGTTGGTACTAAGTAGTTGTTTCTGTTTCAGATTCGTATTACTCGTACGTACAGGTTGCTCTCAGATGATGACTGAGGAAATTGATATTCCGAAGGTTTTTTGAACTTACTTAAAGAGGTAGATTTGAGTATTTCAGTTGGGTTTTGAGCCGGAATGAGATTGGAAGTTTATTTTAGTTTGCCAGTCTTTTTGTTACAACATTGCCAATATTAGCTTCACGGATGTTACAACCTACTAAAGAACTGCAATCTCTGTAAATTATTTTTGAAAATGGAAAGGCTAACCCTTGGAAATGATTTCACCAGTCTTGTGGTACAAATGTATAAATATGTACATTGTGGTACTGCGATACTTTCTATTAGGATCGAGTGCTAGTCTACCCACCAAGTATAGCTAGTAGTTTGTGCAACTTTACTTCTTTGAGAAACTTGGTAGCTTTTATTGTGCGCGCTACGGATGGATCTAAGGGGTTTCACAACATGGCCTGTGAACCGTGTGGGCTGTCAAAAACACCGAGGCCATGATGACGGATACCCGTGCAATGCCGCCGTAATGAGTCACATGGGAGGTCACTGCCCCTTAGAAGAGGCATAACACTTTCCAACGAAAGCATCAAAACTCTATTTGCCCGAGAAGCTTTTACCAAATATGCAAATCTGCAGTTATACATCTCCTGATAACGGATTTGTTGCGAACTTGAATTAAGGAAGCAAGCATAAGTAATAAGATGAATGATTAAAATTTTAAGAATTAAAAGATCCTAAACAGGGAGTTCCATAATCAATAGATAAAATTGTGGGTTTGCAATCCAATTGAAAATAGAGAGACCATATAGATGGGCCGCTGATGGACCTTCTACACATGGACTACTAATAGACTGTAGAGGTGGTTTCGGAACCATGGCCCACATTTCCCTCAAAGCAAAGCCTAAAAACTTCGACAAATGGATCCTATGGGCCTCACTAAAACTAGAGGAGCAAGTGTCTTGTATTTTGATCAAAGAAAAAAGAGGTGACATATATTTTCCATTGACCAAGTACCAAAGAAGCTTCAATTCTAATATATTCCATTTAAAATTATTATTATTATTATTATTTTATCATACTTATAAATTTTGTAAATAACTCTGACTCATTCTTGTTTTTCTATTCACTTTGCAGGATTCAGCCAGTGAGGTTTTTCAATTCTTATTGTTTTAATATACATTCTTCATTTCTCGTTGAAGTATTGAGATTTATCTTTCTAGGTATTTAAGTTTTCTCAATCTAAATACAATTGATAAATGCGTTTCGAAGTGGATCCTTAATATAATGTGCTTTCGAGTTTAATACTTTTTTTTTTTTTAAGTTTCACCAAATTTCAACTCTATTTTAGTTTATAATTATTGTTAACTAGAGTTACAAGAAACTAAATTTCTTATTCACTCTCTTAACATACCGAATGTTGAAGTTCTTTTGAACTAAAAGCTTTATCATATTCAATTTATCTTGCTGGTTTATTCAAAGTGCATGCACACTAACTCCACTCTTCATCATTTGGAAAAATGTAAAAATTTATTTATAAAATAAAAAGAGTAATGTTATGATACGTATTAAAACTCTCATCCCAAATGATGCGCGCATATCATTCTATGTGGCATTGATTATTCATATTAATATCACCTAAGAAGGCATATAATTGGATGAAAATTTAGTTATATATTATCACTTATTGTAACAATAACTCATTATTTTCATGTAAATATTATCGAGAAAATGATGTCATTTAGAGTACAAAATATAAGATAATAATACCTCTAACACGAATACTAATTTCAAACAACTCAGAAGTGGTTTTTCATTTCTTCATCCAAATGACATTAAGGGAATAATAAATTGTATAGTATGTTAGACATCTTTTTACAGAATTTATGTCAAATGTTAGAATCAGGTTTAAAAAAAAATGCTACATAATGAGACAAGTTTCTATAATTAATTAAAATTTGAAAGAGGTAAAAAGTGAAAAACATAATGAAAAGCAGTAGAAGCGTGCAATAATTAATATTTTTGCACCACTTTCATCTGTCAAATGAGTTAAATATCATGTTAATCAAATCTTTAGTTTCTTTCACACAGTTCGGATGCAAGTGGACTGCTATGTTCTTTTCATTATTATAGTCCTTCTATAAAATTGGATCAGCAAAACCCTAAATGGATGTGTACATTTGATGTAATTTACTTTATGGTTGTTTCATTTAATGATATATATATATATATAAATTAGTTCGAATAGAACACTTACATTTAATTGGTTCTAATTTTTTTCGGTGACCAAATTTCTGACAAACTATTTTTCCAAGGTAAATTGAAAATATAGAAGAGATTTCTGATGAATTATATAATTATTGGGATTATTTAAGAGATGTTGGTGCTGGTTAATCTAACCAATCATTTGTCCCTTAATTTATCCATAGGTTTTGGTATAATGATAGTGACAGTAGATCTATATTACGAAAGAATCGATCAAATAAATATTGGGCAGCAGGGTTTTGTTTAATTGAAATAATTATTGATTATTGGAATTATGAACACAAAAAGTTGGTTTGAGATAATAAAACTTAAAATATCATAGAAGTATTTCGTTATTAATATAATTAACCAATAAGTAGACAAATATTTATTTTTAAAATCATTGATCATATTTATACTTGAAATATATAGATGAAAATGAAATACACAAATATTCTTCTAAATGAGATGATTCGTTAACGTCGTCGATTCGTTACGACTAACAACTAAATAACTTGATTACTTAGAGAAATTTGGAAGCTAGATCTTCTTGATCGTCAATTCGTCATGTTTTACGAGTGAATCGCTTGTTGACTCCTCACGGCTAACGAGTAAATAACTTGTTAACTTGTAAAAAATTCAAAGAGCAAATCATCTTGTCTTATTAACTCATTATGTGTGATGAGTGAGTCATTTATTGATTCGTCAACTTATCTGGTGGCTACAAGTGAGTGGTTTGTCGATGTGTGAGTTGACTAGACAACTAAATAAGAATATAGAATTTAATAAAAATTTAAAACGCTCATCTCAATTTAATTATTTACATATAACGATTAAATATTACTCTAGATTTTCTCGTTTGA
Source organism: Bursera palmeri (assembly GCA_026225775.1). NCBI lineage: Eukaryota > Viridiplantae > Streptophyta > Magnoliopsida > Sapindales > Burseraceae > Bursera > Bursera palmeri. Next base: position 3,229 of record JANKKB010027971.1, on the reverse strand, counting down.
TGGAGATTAGTGATTAAACAAGGTGAAAACACGAAAGGCAACAAGAGATACATCGACCACAGTGGGAGGGCGGCCCCTGCCAGTTCCTATGTAGTATTTACTGCAAATTAACGTAAAAAGAAAGGCTAAAATGTGTATGATTGCACTTGCACGTTGGTTTTCTTTTTATAAAGGAAGGGAGAAGGGGAAGGGAAGGGAAGGGACTTTTCATCTTTTTGATTTGATGCTTTGACTTTTGGACTTGCACAGGCAAACTTCTCTTTTTGGAATTAAAGATAAGTCTCCCCCACTCACATGGTTTGTTTCTGGTGCCATCACTACTCACTGCTCCACTTTTGCACAAATTTCTCATCACAGTTGTGGATCAAAAGATGCCCAAATTTAGGGCCCCCTCAACCTCAACATACACATCTCCAGTATTATTCATCATTAGGGTTTGTTGGGCTACTCACCTTTTTCCTCCTTAATAATACATAAATTTTCTCATCACTTCATAACTGCTCTGAAAATATTACATATTACTACTATAACAAATCCCTCTTTCATTAATTTTTAGATCATTCCTTGCAAAGCATATGTCAGTTCATTGAAACTTACTTATATATATATACATTACAACACCATTGAGCTTGTCTTATCTTTATTTATTCTTTTTCTAGTGTATGACATGTTACCACTTATAACTTCTTTTTGGTCACTTTCTATATATTTGTTTTTCCCTTCACTTTGCAATGCTTTCTAACCAAAGAAAGAATGAAGATTCTATGCTTTTGCACTCAGCATTATGGCGAAATGCAGTGCAAAAACCTAATGGGAATAACGTGTCACATTTTGGCCTAGATTCTATGAGAAATCCATGCACTAGTTTGATCTCAGCATATCCCAAATACTTTTTTAGGTGTTTGTCTTTCGTGGTGAGATGATGCACTACCATGTTTTGAAGGTTATCGAGGCACATGGAGACCAAAAAGGGTTCTTCTCTTCTATAAAAGATAAAGAGAAAGTAGATTAAAAGAAAAGATGGAGAAAGATAGAGCTATGGAAAGAAAAAGAAAAGAACAACCCACGCTCCATGTCTCTGAGTAGATAATTGTACTTTAACTCCTTTTGTTTATATTTTTTCTCATTGGAGAAGAATAAGAATCATAATGTGAAAGAAATAAAAAGAAAGAAAGAAAGTGAGATAGAGAAAAGTATGTATGTAAGCAAGCATATGGGGTATTGGAAAAAGAAAACAAACTGATCGAGAACAAACACAAAGAGATCAATTCATACCAATTAATAACCCCAACTTTTTCTGCTTAAAAGATCAACTTTTTTTTCTTTTCTTTTCTAATTTTCTTAGGGAAGTGACAAAACTTTTCCAAGGAATTCACTGGAATTTTATGTGTGTCTCTTTCTTGTTTGGCTTATCTCCATTAAAAAACAGTGTAATTATATATGCATAAGCATATCTAGCTAGACGTTGCACCGCTATGCATCTAAACTGTGTCACTTTGTGTTTGTGTGTAAGTTTGCACAAGATCAGATAACTCTGCTATATATGCATCCAAAATCCTTTTTGGTAATGATGCATGAAATGGGGGTTGAATGAAATTTCGAAGAAGTTTCTCCATTGATGAAGTTTCTTTATTTTATAAGAAATTTTTTGTTATCATATATGGATGCATTAATTAGCTAGTGCACTTCTTCTAAGCCTGCAATTAATTAAATTTGTTTTATTGAAGAATATATGTATTCTTGATCAGGAAATGAAAATGATAAAAAAGAAAAAAGAAAAAGCACCATCTTAATTAGTTCTTGTTCTTTCTATATCGATCCTAGCTTTTGTTTCAATTCTAGTGGGGCAATAATATGAATATGAAAAAGAAAAGAAGAAAAAAGGACTGGACTTCCTTTTCATCTTCTAAAATTATTGTATGGCAAAATGAAAAAGTGGAAAATGTAATAATTAATAGATTTAGCTTATCAAAATCCTAATACCAATATATAAAACTATAATTTTTTTATTTTAGAAAATGATTTGAATTAATTGACAAGCAACCACTAAAAATTTAATCAATTCTAATTTGAAGCATATTAAAGAAAGAGATCATTTATATAAAAACTTGATTTCATCTAGAAGCTTCAAAGATAATTCTGTTATGCTTCTTTTGATTTATAGACAAATTAAATAGGGCAAGCCAATGCCTTCAAACCTATAATTATAAGAGCCAATCTTTCCATCAGTCTAAAAATTAAGGTTACCTGGTAAAGATTTTAATTAATTTATGAGTAATACTAAAGTTACAAATTATTAATACAAACTAAAAGGTGTAAAATGACGTGACATGATTTGATTAGATAAGTAAATACTAATAATAAATTATATTAATTAAGATGGATAATAATGTAGTAACCATACAATAATGTTACATTAGTTAATTTATACAAATAAGTTTGTACAAATAATTTGTAAGTATAATATTGTTCTGAATTTATGCGTTTTGAGTGAGGGTTCTTGCCATATATATTTAATTGTTTAGAGGTTCCTTAAGTTGATTCATACCCTTTGTAATAAAAATGATAGCCAGAAATAGGATAGATGCGATAATTATTGACAAATTAGTATCTTGAATTCATATTTATTAGTTGATGCAAGAGCAAATGATGTTAAGAAAAAAAAAATCGTTACAATTAATGTAATTTTCCTTCAATACAATTAAGAATTTAGGCCATTTAAGATCGGTTATAGAAGTAATGTAAAGAACAATTTGAAAGGAAATAAATTTTGCTCCAAGAAAAAAATATTTCGAGAATCCAAACTAATTTGTAATCATTTATGCAGGTAAGAATCAAAAGGATAGTTTAATTTGTCAATCTGATATAACAATATATATATGGGGCAGGATCAGGAGACACAAATTTAAACACAAATTTGTACACAAATTATAAAACATTAGATTATATGAAAATCAATGGTTCAGATTACTCATAAACCTTCAAACATTTAATGCAATATTCTCTTATCATAATTCTCTTTCCAGGCATTAAATGTTTTGTCTCCTCTCCTAATTCTCTTTCATCTCATTTTTATTTTTATATTTTATTTAAAAATATATATATATAAAATCATAAATTAAATTCTTAAATAGTTTTTCACAAAAAATTAACAATCACAAATTATATTCTTTTATTTATAAATAATTCTTATAAAATCATTTATTTATAAAATAAAACAGGGCTATTT
>JANKKB010027970.1:0-12571 GCA_026225775.1 Bursera palmeri | reverse complement strand
CTCATTAGAGCAATTTTATGCGTTAATTTGTAAATAAATGTTACATGTCATCTGAAGAAAGAACTAGACAAAATTACACAATTAACAGTCTAATTAAGTTTTGTACCAAGACCAGTGGTAGTCCTTGATCAAGCAGCCTAAAAATCATCAGAGACTAAACAGCTCATAAAACAAAATCTACTACCAGCTCTTCTTAATAATAGGTCAACTATATCCATTCCACAATATATGAAGTCTGGATTGACTTATCTATGTGATCCTTAAGCAAGAAGCACTATATTTCAAGGGGATCATATTTAGGTTCATGACTCCGTATTAGTAGTACCAATATTCATGGAAGAGAATGAAAAGATCGACCATGCTTGTCCATTATATATATATATATAAACAACAGAATAAAATTACACTGTTCAGGTGCATGGACGATTAGCCCTCCACTAAAAATGATCTTAATTATGAGAGGGAGCAGGATAGTCATAGGTTCAAATCTTAAGTTGACATACCTTCTCAGTTCTTCAGGCAAGCGGCGATGTCTCATCCACTGCTCCACATCTCGTCGTCTTAGTGACATTTCTAACCTCCTGGGAATGAGAACAAATATCATTAAGAAAAAAATATACTTTGAATACTCAAAGTTGATGCAAAACCGAAATCCAAAATCTTACTAACTCTAAATTAAACTCTCAAGACTATTAACAACTAAAACCCTTTATACAATCCTAGAAAATCCATATACAAACATTTCAAGAAGAAAATAAAATATTACTACCCTCTTAAGTTCATTAACTCACACCATACAATGATTCCCCTCCTTGAAGCATTTGTAAAATATAACTACAAATGTAGAGTAACAAAAATTCTAGAAAGCAATCAAATAATGGGAAAACTGTAATTATCAAATTATTTTCTGAAGCACTGTATTCGACCATTTGCTAGAGAATTGAAGGTTGGTGTTGATTGGTTATCCTATCTGGGATGTTTTAGTAAATGAAGACTTGTTTTGTTCAACTTTAGAAATCAATAAATAAATTAAAGTGCGAATGACAATCTACGGGCTAGCATTACGACCACTTCGGCATGGTGCAATACTCCTGCTTCCAGGTTAGGGCTGTGGGGACAAACTCCTATGTTAGGGTGGGCTTAAAAATCCTTACTATTTATGGACATGGAGTTCCCCCCTTGAGTCAAATTGAGCTGCAAACTGTTGCTATCCATTTCTTTATCCCACTTGACTTTTTTACGAAGTAGAAAAACTACAAGGAATAGGAATACAAACTGATAGAGAGTAGTTTTGTTATAAATACAGGGTTCTTGTTTGTGGTTATATATTTTCTTTATTATTAGGTATCTTAAAATTGTGCTCGCTAAAAATGGTATGAAAACTCCAAGTTACAAATTGGAGGATAAGTTGTATTTTAGATTGAATATACACAAAAGAGATTAACTACAATAGGTTCCAAATAGTAGATAGAGTTATTCTCAATTAATAATCTTGGTGAGATAGCATAATCAATTTATTCTCAATTAATAATCCTGATGAGATAGCATAATCAATTTTTTCTGCTACGTGACAATGCAAAGTTGGCATGCTTACACTACTACATGGATGCAATGATGATAGACGTGTTATCCTTTGAATATATGTGATAACCTTACTAATAAACTTTTGAATATTTGAGATAACATTACCAATAGATTTCTCTCATCTCTGAGTATAAGCAGGTTATGTTACACCACGTTAAATTATTGTCTTTTCTGTATTGTGTCATCAATTTCATACATTACTAATCTCAATGTCTAATATATCTTCATGGAATCTCTAACAAAAGCTTTAGTCCTAATGGTGTTCTTTATTCAATCCCTCTTAAGTTTTCACATAGAGAACATTGAAATGATAATTAAAAATTATTCCAAATTAAGAAATTACAGGTACACACATTACATACTTTTTAAACATTCCATGCATTGAAAGAAGAAATTAGTTTCAATAACTGTACATGAGCAATTTTTGTATGACAGTTTTTTAGTAAAAAGCATACCTTTTTACAAGAGCCTGGAGAAAGTTCTGCATGTTTCCAATCAAAAAAGCAAAAAGCAACAGACCCAGTCCAATTATGGCCATGGTAAATAGAACTTCCCAAATAAAATAGCTTGGCGTTTGATTTCCAGCAAGAGTACTGATTTGCTTCAAAAGATCAAACCACAAAACATAATGTTAACAACCAGTATTAATAAATTAAGAGTGCATTTTTTTTTTCTTGCCAGAGCATTAATATGTATTTCACAATTAAAAAAATATTTTTTTGGAAAATAAGAAGACGTTAATAGAGCTTTACAGGCCAGAAAAATACGTAGCATAAACTGGGAATTGTAGTACGTCAATCCGAAACCAAATTTTATCATGTTATCATGTGAACAAATTATCAAAATCAATAAACAATGAAGCAATCAAGCCTGAGTTTCTATTCAAGCATTAAGTAGATGCAAAACCAACAAGCCTTCAACTTCATGGAATAATAGGAATATGAATTGTCAATAATGATAGACATCACACCACGTGTAAAGAAAAGATGTTGGGTTTTCTCAGGTTTGATTACACTATAAGGCATGACCAATGATATCTATGCCACAACAAAAGGAACTGCTTTATCGTTTTTACCAATGAGCAAATTTTCAGTTAGTTTAATAGTGAATCTAAAAAGTATTTTAAATGGCCTATACCAAGTTGATCTTGAGTGAATTGAGTTAAGATAAAAGAATAGCCATAATGAAGAGCAGATAAAAAGATTACCTGGAATCCCCAAAACAATGAAAATATGTATCTCGTGGCAATATTATGTTCTGCAGTAAGGTTGACAGCTTGGACATAAATTCCATAAGGAAAACCATCTGCCGTGAAACAAGCAGTAGCATTCACATTGCTTGTCCAATTACTCCAAGTTGGATCTCGCTTAAATGGTTCAACATTATTTCCATGGCCACAATCTATGAATTCCATGCATCCCTTTGTTAAAGAATTATGGCAGGCATCTCGAAGACATTGATTGACCCTCTGATAAAAGAAAGAGAGGAAGAGAAAATAACCTTTTCACACCAATTTCCATGCATTAACTAAAACAATAGAAGGCTTTCCCACTTGTGTCCCTAAGTAATGAAAGGGGGCTCTCATATGGTAGCGTTTCCAAAATATTCTTTGCAGAATTCTCTGCATTGTTTGGCTAATTTTCTCTCATTTTTCATCATTTTCTCCCTCTAAACAACAAAAAACCAAAAAAATCATACGAAAGATTTTCAGATCTTTCAGGTGGCAGGTATCTTGGGAGCGATGTTCTTATATTGCAAAAATGAATAAATAAATAAATAAATTGGAAGTTCATAATATTGCATTGAGAAAAATATGCTTTATTTTTCACACGCACATGCACACGCGCGTGCGCGCACACAAACACACACACACACACACACAAAAAAAGCCTAAAATTGTATAGGATTATCAAGTTCTTATAAAAGAGATGATGCACTGTTTTGATTTTAAATCATCATTTCCAGTGGATATTAATCAGAGGCAGTGTTATGCCTGTATTTCTCATGTTATAGGTGCTGAGAAAGGATTTATAAATGAACATTAAACATTTAATCAACTAAAGGTTTTGCAGATATAAAGCATATCAGAGTCTATAACAGCTTGCAGACTTAGCAAATCTAGGAAAATGTTTTAGAAGAAAATAAAAGCAATTTTAAATGTTATAATGAGCTTTCTCGTACCTGTAAACCAAAGAGGTACCAGAATGATCCAATAACGTGACCAGACAATACATAAGTGAAAAGATTTATGAAAAAATTCGCCCAAGCTGACTCAAATATGAAGCCGGATGGCGACTGACCAGCAAACAGAGGCAGAAACCTATATAACCTGGGAATGTACTGAACAAGAACCGCTGCTCGTATAAGATTTTTGGCATAATTTGCTCCAGATCTTCCCAAGAACTTGGGTAGGACAATCAATATCATGATCTGCGAACAAGGGAATGAAATAATTTATGACAAGGAAAAACAAGTAAATATGATAACCATTAACATGAAAGTCTTTAACATAACATACATGTATAAATAGACATATATATACACAGGACCAAGCAACCATTTTCTAGTATATTTTGAAAAAGCTGAAGATTGAAAATATAAGAATATTAAGCTGTTCTTCAATCTTACTACTATCATTTTCACATCAAAACTTGAAAAAGTTTCCAGTCAAAATATTATAAAACGTAAACAACAAGTATATGGTCACATAGAAAGTTTTATGCAACACTTAAGATAAAAGGCGGGTGCAAAATCGAAAGATTAGAAAATGGAGGAAAAGAAAAGGCCGACAACAATGCAGCCATTCCTCTTCCTCTAGGAAGGAGGAATTAATAAAAGGAGAGCAGAGGATTCGAAATTTGTATAAGAGAAATAAATAAAAAACTAAAAAATAAAGAGGTCAATTAAATTACATTTGAAGTCATGCAACTGAATGGCTTTCTCTTTCAGTGTCCAGTGAGAGGTCGAAGCTCAAATTATTTCAGACATTGTTCATTTATTTTTTATTAGTGGTATCTCTTATGCTATCTCAAATATACTGAATTGAAAAATCTTAAAAAAGGGTCATCAAACAGAGACTAAAAATCTGAAGCCAAGCTCAAAACTTGATCTTAAAATAAGGAGACTTTACACATTAAGCATATGCATCTAACATCTTAAATTATAAACCGAAAAAAAACAAAAAAAAAAAAAAAAAAAAAAAAAAAAAAAAAAAAACAAAACAAAACAAAACCTTAGACAAGCAGGGGGTTTGGGTGTTAAGGATAATGTAAACGCACTTGAGGAAGAGGTAAAACTATGAACAAGTCAATAGAAAAGTATCCGCGAAGGTAATTGAGAGCAATTTTCTTTGGATGGTCAACTAACTCCCCAGCTCCAACCACCCTAGACTCTGGGGCAACATATGCAAGTCTAAACTGCATAAAGACAAACAATTGATCATATAACTGGACAAGTAAAAAATAAAATAAATAAAAGAAAAACATCAGATGTTTGGTCATCGGGAAAAGCTGAATTATAGAAGAGCTCCAGCCAAAATCTAACCATTTAGACTACCATACCAGATACCATGCAAAACTTTCAGCAACGAATAAAAATGCAATGCATTGCATAAGATATATAAATTTAACTAATCAATTTATCAAACCACCATTCAAAAAGTCTCATTGCTAACCCTGAACACAATTATAATAAATAACCCTAAAGACAAAATGATAAAAGTAATTACGTATCGTTCAATTATACATCTCAGAGTCAAGAACTGGTAAACATCAGCAAACTTCACTTCTGACAATTACATAGGCAAGAAATAATCAATATACTTCCATTCGTATTTCTGTCAGTAAAAGAATTACAGATCAGCAGATTGGTTATATATATCAGGTATACAATAACATGTTTCTTAGCATTTGAACATAAACATTATAGCTGGTGGCTTGGTGCTTTAGCCATAACCTCAGTTGAACTAGAAGATTTGAGAAAGGTCATCATTTTTAAGATCTGCCTTAATCTAATCCAATTAGAATTATTATCAATCCAATTTATCCAAATCAAAGAGCTGAGAGAACAAATTTAAGTTAAGCATTTCAGGTTACCATAATTTTCTATATATATATGTATATTTTATTTTATCTTTTGAGTGATGGCTGCTACTGGATATCTAAAATAAATTCAGTCTAACCCTTATCATTTTTTGCATATGAATGGCTGTCTACAAAGAAAATGAATTGCTGATCAATGATATGAGATTTGCAATGAAGAGGAGATCCACTTGTGATTCCAATAAGCAGACATTAATTAGCAGCAGAAAGACTATACAGGTAATCCAATGAAAAAAAAGAAGAACCAATGAAGCCCTGCCAGGAAGGAGGTAAAGGATCAATCACCTGAAGAAGCATGTTCAATAAATATACTATATCAGTCATGCTTCTGAAAAACACAATCACTGATGTCCAGGGCCAGTTAATAACTATGCACTTATTTTCCTGCATACAGAAGAAGAATTTGTGTAAAGTACAAGGAATATATGTTGAACTAGTGAATATGAAGAGTATAATATACTGAAAGTCTAAAGCAATTAAGCACACAATATTTTGGATACTTGACAGGTGTTTTCAGGTTTGTCTTTGTATAGTGATGCCACTCATTAGCACTTCTGTCTTATTACCATCTACTTGTCCACTTTCGTTTTTATCCTTACAATCATTTCAATACAATATTTATCATTTCTTTTGGACAGTCCAAAGGAGACTGAAAAAGCGGTTTCATGAAATTTGATCTCCTAAATAGGCAACTATCGGGATTGTCTATAACTCCAACTGGTTTCCCAAAAAATAATTACTTAATCTAGAACACAAATTATCATTTTTCAATTAGTAAAATTATGATTTAATTAATCCAACTCTCTTATTCAACTGCCTTCTTTCTGATGCTGAACACAGAAGTGGCTAAGTCCCTACTCAAAATCAAGTTGAGAAATGGTGAAGCTTGTATATCAAGAACATTTAAGAACTAGATCACATATAAAATATAATTACTTCGGGACCTATCCAAAATGATATTTCCACAAGCAAAAGTTGACAAACTATACCTTTTCCACGTATAACAAGAGGAAAAACAAAGGGTCTATGAAAATGGCCACCAAGCAACAAATGACAAAAAATTTGTTCCACTTTTGAACCACTTTGGTATGAGGATTCATGATTCCGGGAACATAAGCACTCAGAGAAGAGAAAAACCTCCTAGCCCACCCTTTGGCATCCCCATAGAGAGCATTATGGAACTGCAAATAAGCATAAATAAGACAACTGCATAAAAAAGTTGAAGTTGTGGCACAAAATTATTCTTAGAAGAAAAAACACAAGATGCCCAGATCATATAACTAGAATGTGTGTATATAAATATTGAAACTTTATAATAAATTTTCCAGCAAAACATTCATGCATAAAATTGACATGATTCATATCTATGTACGTAAAATGTACTAGTGTTTGTGTTTTATATCTGTATATATGTACCACAAGTTCCAAGAAAGATGCCAAGTATCTAAACGAAAACTCATGAGGGGCCAAATCATAATCATGTGACTGAAAATTTCCTCAAACTAGAAGCTTTCTAATGGAGTAGCTAGCTAGGGTTGTAGCGCTGTTTCCTAATGCCGATAAGGACTGTAACAGTAAATAATAGAAGTTTAATGAAAACTGCATCAGAAAGAACAATCTACTGGCCTGAGAAAGAAAAACACCTTTGGATCAAATATACCAGAACCTTTAGGTATTTTGGGTTGTGCTGCTCTGTAAATTGTCGGACAAGTTGTGCAATAAGGATCATTACACATGCCCAATTGCCCAGACCTTAGTAAATGATCATTTTTCCTAGTATAGCTGTCCTCTGGCCAATCATTCTGCTCCATTACATTAAAAGATGGAAATTTTTCGGTCTTCCGTTCCATCATTTGTACACCTGTCATACTTTGATTAGGGCGGAAAATGTTTTCACGATTACGGCTAGTATATAAAGGGCCACTCATCTGTATAAATGGTGTTCTTCTTTCATTTCGTAGGGGACCAGTAAGGCCTACAAGATTAGGTTCAGTTTCATTGGACTCCCCGGTGTTCATAGGAATAGAAATTGATGCACTCCTGGTCCTGGAAACAAACATGTGAAGTCGAGAATCCACATTTTCGTCTGATGATTGTAGATGGGAGTCTGATAACATTGGTAAATCATCTTTTTCATAACCAGCCATTTCTCATAAAACTGGCCTGCAAAAGAATATGAAATAGACTAAACATCCAAGTACATAAAGCACAAGCTTGTAATAAATAATATTCCACAAAGACAAACAAACTTAGTTTCATTATTCGTCAAAAATAAGAATGGAAAAAAGCAGGAAGCAAAGAGTAAAAAGATAACAAAAAGAAGAAACCCCAGCATGGGTAATTAATAAAGAAAGCTTGACTACTATGCACAATGATAACAAGAAGAGCACATCAAGGATAAGGAGATTTCATTTGAAGGCTCCATATATAACTGCGAGTTCTAGTTTAGACTACAATTTGAGGGGCACCATCCTGAAGCTCAGTGCTAGTATGTAATCAAATATATTGAGAAATGTCACTTTTTTGCAGAACTGCAGGGCTTAATCTAACAATTCTTCTTTCACCAAATGCTTTGCAATTACCAGGGTACCTCAGGTGGCATCCACTAATTGCATCTCACACCAATGGTCTTTGCATTTATAGGGTACCTCAGCCAGTATCCACAATTCCATCTCGCACCAATACAGAGCTTATCATCATTCCAAAATTTTATACTCTTGTTAAAAAGATAATAGCTATGATAGTATACTCTGTCTTATGGATTTGTGATAGAGTTGTTTAGATGAAACAGTCACTTATATCTAGAGATTGCCATGTTTTCCCATCTCCCAAATGCTTATGTTGTAGCCCGAATAACCTCAGCATCAATGTTTGATCTTAAAGCAAAAATTACCCAGATTGTCTCATCAACTGAATACAAATGTATGTATTCAATTCCCCTGCCTAATTGAAGTAAAGCATTGGTTCCAAAACAAGTTACAGTCTAGGCAATTCTATGCACTCTAACAGATGATTATTGTCAAGGAAACCAATTCACGACAAAGCCCAAGCTTATAGGTGTGACAGTGAGCCCAACTTCAATATTTAAAAATTCTCAATACTCCCCTTCATGTGGAAATACACATGGACAAATAACTACACATCTGCTAGGCATACGCAGGTAGTCCAACATCACACTTGGAGCACGTGGAAACAACATTAAACTTTTTATTTTTCAATAATATGGAGATTTGAATCCAAAACACTTGCTCTTATGCCATCCTAAGGGAACCAATTGACTTAAAAACCTCAAGCTTATAGCTATGAGGCCAACTTTTAGAATTTAAATATTCTTAATAATTATCTTGGCAAATTTTCTCTCTACATGAACTTTTCCGTGGTTTGTAGTGCATAGCCTTAGAACAAGGGCACTCAAGTAATCGACCAAAGCTAACAAATAACAAGTACTTGCTCAACCAAAGAAGAAAAGTCTGTTTATGCTCTTTGACACCAATACCAAGAACTGAACTCTTGCTTCAAAGTAGCAGCATTCTGATAAACCCACTTACAGTTCACCCAAATCTAAGCAACAATCAATCTTCTAACTTTACCCACACAAATAGAAGAAAAATAGAAGCTAAATTCTCTACTCAACTGAGCAATCCAATCATGCAATTACTGGATTTAAAAAAATAAAATAAAATAAAAAACTTCTTCTAGCAAATTCTGCAACTGTTTATGCTCTTTCCAAGTTCGCATTCATGACACTGATACCATCAACCTACTCATGTTTCAAAGTGGCTGCATTCTTAAGCAACTTCTCATGATTCATGACACTTACACTTCATCCAAATACAAAATTTAAGCAACAAACGATCTTCTAACTTTACCCACATACACATATAGAGAAGAAAAAAAAACCTGCTTCAAACTGAATTCTCTACCTGACAAAACCAACCCAACCATGCAATCCACTAGCTTAACCAAAGAAGAAGAAAAGACACTTTTCTACCAGCAAAGTTTACAACAACCGTTTATGCTCTTTCCAAGTTCTAATTTTGACGACACCAATACCAGCAACTTATTCATGTTTCTAAGTAGCAGCAATCCAATAAACCCACTTACAGTACTTCACCCATTTGCCAAAAACTAAAAAATAAATAATAATAATAATAATAATAATAAAAGCCTCAAACTTCACCCACATAAGACAAGAAAAACAAAACAAACCTGCTTGAAGCTGAATTCTCCACCCAACAGGGCAATCCAAGCATGCAAATTACTAGCTTAACCAAATAAGAAGAAAAGACTCTTTTTACAGAAAATTTTAGGACAACTGTTTATACTCTTTCCAAGTTATGATTTGATAACACCAATACCATCAACTTACTCATGTATAAGGAGCAGCATTCTGAGAAACCCACTAACAGTACTTCACCCATTTGCCAAAAACTAAAAAAAGAAAGCAATCCTCAAACTTCACCCACATACACAGAAGACAAGAAAAACAAACCTGCTTGAAGCTGAATTCTCCACCTAACAGAGCAATCCAAGCATGCAATTTACTAGCTTAACCAAAGAAGAAGACTCTTCCTTTATAGCAAATTTCACAACAACTGTACATGCTCTTTACAAGTTATAATTTTGATGACACAAATACCATCAACTGACTCATATTTACGAGTAGCAGCATCTGATAAACCCACTTACAGTACTTCACCCAATTGCCAAAAGCCAAAAAAAAAAACCTGCTTGAAGCTGAATTCTCTGCCCAAGAAAGCAATTCAAGCATGCAAATTGCAACGAACAGAAAGCCGAATCAACAAGGACAGAGAAAAGAGAAGTGAAGATGAAAAGTAAGAAAGCGTCTTGAATTTATTGACTGAATGAAACGAAGCTACTTAACAACTTCTTCCTCTTCTTCTTCTTCTTCTTCTTCTTCTTGTAAGCAGAGGCCAAGGGAGAGAGAACTGACTAGACTTGAAGGCGTGAAAACAACGACTTGGCCAAGTCAAGGAATTGGATAGTTTTGTTGTAAAGGACAAGTGCGTCATGAAGATGGCTTACTTGGCTTCTTCTCATTGGTCGCTTGGTGTTCACTTTCTTTAACATACGGCAGAGCTTCACCAGTGGCTCCCTTCGTGTGAACGTTCAATCAATTATTGTAATAAATTCACGGCCCTTGTTGGTATTTTTGTCTTTGCCTCACCTTCCGGGAAGCTGGCCTTGACGAAGAGTAATACTGAATTCTTCATTTTTTTTATATACATTAACATAACGTAACTATTAAAAAAAAAAAAAATCTAAGAGCATTGTAGATAATGTTAAAGTAATAATAGTCGTAAGATAATGTTAAAGTAATAATAGTCGTTAGATTATGGTCAAAATTTTGACTAAATCTACCACTTATCAATAAAAATAATAATTAAAAAAAGTATGCATAATGTACTAAGAAATTTTATTATTCTTTAATTTTTTAGGAAAATATTTAATTAGAGATAACAATGGACCTAATCAAATTATAAATTTATCTGGTAGGACCCAAAAAAGATTATTTGAATTGGATCTCTTCTCATTCGTCATCTCTTGTGATCAGATATCTTACAATAGTGATGCAATATTGCTTCAATAATGTTTCAAAAAAAATTATTTTTTTTTAAATTCATTCATTCAATTATTATCATCTCATAATTGTTTTTTCCTAATAATTTTATAATTTTTACATTTAATGCGGCCATATTTTAAATTATAAATTTACATAATCAACTTAAAAATTGTAAATCAACTTAAAAATAATCACTTTTTCAAAGTATCTCTCCTTACTTCTAAAAATCTTTAACAAAAAATTATTGTTTAAATTATTATTAATTAAAATCAGTTTTGAAATGATTTTAACAAACACTTCTAAATTACTAAATCATCTAATTTTATTTTATTGGAAATAAAATAATCTAATTATAATATTTAAAAAAAGTGTTGAGAATTTTTTTGGATACATGAATAATAAGATACGAAAACTCGGGTCGGATATGATTAAAAAAAGATTAATGGATCCGTTGACGGAGTTGACCGAATCACTCTTGAAATGTACGAACCTTCTGGACCTAATCTAAACTGTTCAAAAGTCGGTTTTCCGGTACTTCCTTGAAGAGCAAGAAAAAAAAGATCTCCCGCCCTTCTCTATATATATACTTCTTCATTACAATTTACAGCAAAACCAAACTAAAGAGAGCTCCAAATCGTTCAGTTTCAGTTGAGATTCTTGAAGTTTTCAGAACACCGCTCTGCTCTGATGGTAAGCTTTCTTGGACAGAAACCCTCTTGTTTATTTGCTTTTCGTCTCTTTTATCTACTTTTTTTGTCTTATTAAGTTTTGATTTCTGGGTAATTTTTAGTTTAAGCCTGGAGTCTTTTCTGGGAAATTTGAGAGTTTGGGAAGAAAATTTGAGAAAAAATTGGTTGATGGGTTTGTGGAAAATAAGGGAGACGTAGAGGATGAGAATTTGATAGTTGGGTTGTTTGTTTGGCGTTTGTTGATGAGCTTGAACACGTTGTTTCTGATAAATTGCTTTTGGAATGCAATCAAAGAATTACTTTTTAATGGTGGGCATGAGATTGAGTGGTAAAGTCCATTGTGGGGAGTTGTTACTTTGCAATAATTAAGGCAGTGATTCTGCCTTAGAATAGCCAAGGGACAGTATGTCAGAGTAGTGCTTTTGTAAATAGTGCTTTTCTGGAAAGCACTCAAAACATATATTTTCAAAAGCTTGTAATAAGTGCTTTTTGGTTTGAAAATGTTGCTTTTAGCTTTATCAAATGTTTGCCACAAAATCCCATCAAATGTATTTTTCAGTCAAATACCGAAACATGAAACAGACATACTTGCATGAGTTTGGAAGTGCACTTGT
>JANKKB010027969.1:0-12570 GCA_026225775.1 Bursera palmeri | reverse complement strand
GGGTATTTGGGGGGTAAGTGTTAGTTTAATAAAAGTGTGGGGCTAAGTGTTTTCTTCAAATTTAATTGGGGGGTTATTGGCGTTTCCCCAAAATATTGAAAATAGAAAACTTTTTAGTGCGGGTTCGAGGGCAATGGTCCCCCATGATTTACAGTAGCTCCACCACTGTGTACATTATTTTTTATTTAATTTTTTTGTTCTTTTTGAAATTTTGTTAAGAGATTAAATGGCACTCAGAGAGTGCACATACTCAAATTTACTAGTTTGATTTCTTTAATATTTGCACAAGTCATTGAGCAAACGTTTTTGTCGTGTTAGAAGTAGAATTTTAAATTCAAAAAGCAAAATATTTATTGACTTCAAAAAGGAATGGTTGGGCAAAGATGTCGGACAAGTTGGGCATTCCTCGATTAACATTTTAATTAATTTTCAAATTTCATTAACGGGGTTTGAATGCAGTTTTGAAGTGTGTTGATGTGGAAAAACCGCACAAATTAGATTAAGGATACGTGTACGATGATCAAAGAAATTGATGGTAATGTCCTCGGAAAGTTATCGTGGATGGTCTAACAAAGTGCTTCTCAATAGTGGAACTTGATACGATTTGAGAGATGTGCATCTCAATAGGCGGTGGAGATCCGATGATTTCTGACACCCATACATGTTGACTGGTGATGACTTTTGACCCAAGGGAGCTTTGTAGGGGATGGGTCTGAACTGAGGAGGCCAAACTGAGACTACTATCAAGTTCAGGAAGCCAACTCTCAGACGCCTTCTCTTTCTCTTTCTCTTTAAGCTTTTAGACAACATTCAAGGCACCAATAGACTCAACCGCCAATTCTTAGCTACAAAAGAGACAAAAAGGTCAGGCGGCACCGGGTTTCTCACCAATGATAACCCTCTGACGTTCAAGTCAGAGTTATTTTATGTGATGAGAAACAAAGAAAAAGGCATGAGATCAAGCCTACTAACTTAGTGTTTGAAGCTAATTTGAAAGGGTTAAAAAGAAGGTGGACATTCATGGTGCTGAAGGGATGCTGAGCACTCATGGTGCTGTAGAGACGATGAGCACTCATGGTGAAAGTGTCATCATGGGGACCAAACGGGTCTTCCTCCCGACCCCCCGTCTGCCTCTAATTTCATCTTCCCTCCTCTGGCCAGTGGAGAATAGTGCCTCCCTCTTTTTGAGTCATCTTTTTGCTTTTATACTCAATCTCACTATTTGCCCTAAATTTGGTCCTTCATTTGGATGATGTGTCACGATTTCAATGGACCTTTTAGATAATTCTTAGATATTCCTTAACCCTAGTTTCAAGGCAAGGAAAGATTGTCACATGTCACTACCTGGTTAAGGCTCAAGTCCATAAGGGAGGTTTTCATCCTTTCTCGTATCTTTATAAATTCTTTCAAAAATGACATTTAAAAAGGCTGAGTGGTTTGTAGTAGACATTGAACCAAATTGAGAGGGCATTTGATCCTTTCTAAACGCCAAAAATGCTACCTACAAGTGCAAAAAAGCAAACTCTAAACACAAGCTATGTAACGTAAGACAAAGATTAATTACTGTTGTAATTAATAATTTTATCTTTTAGGATTTTTTAGTGTAAAAAATCTCTTTTCATAAGTATTCTTTAGAATATAACATTAATATAAAGGGATCCTATGAACTTTTAATGATTTTGGTGAAAGATTAACAAAATTATATGGGAGTATGGATCAAGTTAACTGCTCTTACGATGTATATATCCTCTGCAATTTCATTTCCAGCACTTCCTGAACAACTTCACGTAAGAAAATCATACTCAAGACTCGAATCCTAGTACTTGTACAGTTACACTCAACAGTCCAAGCTAAGTTATTAGTCACTGTTCAATAAAAATCATAAATATTATATAATAATTAATATTTCTATCTGATAACAATAATCGGATCAACAACATTATCCATCGAATACCATAGCAAGTGTCCCACTTCAGGCAGTAAGAATTTGAAGTACTCATAGTCACCCTTGGACCTTTCCATTCATAATTTTGGATAGCTCTTAACACGGCAAAGATTGATAATTTGATATTAATGTATTGCCAGATTATGATTGTGAATCTTCTTTTGAACTTTCTTCAAGTTTTGAAGGATATTTGGATAATTATTCACTATTACCCGTATGCGGTGACATTATAATTACTTTTATGAATACCATTCACAATCTTATATTTCCTTAGATAAAAACTAAGGATCAGAAGTCTAGCATAGCAATCTGCACCTGGCATATATTAAGGGATCAACAAGACATAGTAGCTCTCTGTGTCTGTGTGTCTGTCTCTATCTTGCAATTATTTGCTTACCTTTGACTAGTATTTGATGAAATGATAGTGCTTATAAGAACCGTCTCCACATTTCGGAGATGCCCTTTTGCGTAATGGACTGGCAATTGTTCAAAGTGATCCTCAGCCACTTGATTTAGCTCTTTTATGTATATATAAGATTGTTGAAATTGTTCGTTCACTTTAGCATCACAAGTAACAAACATTCTCTTAGGCCCACTAGTCACTTCTTGAGAGACTGAGAGAGAGATTGAGTAAATCTCTTCAAGTTCTCCCAAACACTTCAATTATCAATCAACCATGGCTTCTCAAGCCACAGCAGAGAGCACCAATGCGGAGGAAATGCCTGACCTTGAGCATAACAACTTTGATGAACGAGCTCAATGGGTGCTCAATGCTCCAGAGCCACCAGCTCTCTGGCGTCAGCTTGTGGATTCTGTGAGAGAGAATGCTTTATCTCACAAAAACAAGTTCAAGACTGAGCCTGCATCAAAACATGTGGTTTCACTTCTGCAAGGGATTTTTCCTGCTCTTAGTTGTTGCAGAAACTACAAGGCAACCAAATTTAAGAGTGATTTAATGGCGGGTTTAACTCTTGCAAGCCTCTGTATCCCCCAGGTAAAGCGACTAACACTTTATAATTGAGTAGTTCAACACTTCAGGAACAACAAACTCTGAATATAAAATAATAAAAGAAGTACTTTTGGGAAGCTTTAGAATCAAAGTTTAGATCATTATTATCGCTTTTTGTGTAGTTTTGTAACACAAACTATATGCATGTTTCATGTAGAGTATAGGGTACGCGACCTTGGCGAAGCTTGATCCTCAGTATGGCCTCTGTAAGTTGACAATTTGGATTTTTTCAAAACATAATGAAGTGAAGCAACTTTTGAAAATATAAAATTTGTATAAGTTATATGAATTGGATACATGAACAATTTTTCAGATACAAGTGTTGTCCCGCCTCTCATTTATGCTGTAATGGGGACTTCAAGAGAAATTGCGATTGGACCTGTAGCTGTTGTGTCACTACTTTTGTCATCAATGATTCAGAAACTAGAAGATCCTGTGGCTAACCAAATTGCCTATAGAAAGCTTGTCCTAACTGCAACCTTTTTCGCGGGTATATTTCAAGCTGCCTTTGGGCTGTTCAGGTGGGTCATTTGCTTCTGCTTTTGGTTAGTTTTTGTCAGTTCAAGTACCCAGCAAGACGACTAATCAGCTTTTTTTTTTTTTTTTTTTTTTTTTTTTTTAAATGTGATTTGATAGGTTGGGTTTCCTTGTTGATATTCTGTCACATGCTGCCATTGTTGGTTTCATGGCTGGAGCAGCCATTGTCATTGGTCTTCAACAACTAAAAGGACTACTTGGGATTACTTATTTCACAAACAAGACTGATGTTATCTCTGTCATGGAAGCTGTGTGGAGATCAGTTCATCATCCTGTAATGTTCCTTCCATATTCATTTCCTTCTTTGTTTCCTTGTCCAATTGAACTAAGAGAGCTCATTTGTCCTTCAATTTTTACTCAATGCAGTGGAATCCTCACAATTTTATCATCGGTTGTTCATTCCTTAGTTTCATCTTAATAACTAGATTTCTGGTAAGTATTACTGATATGTGAAGCTGAAGTATCAATTTTTCCTTTAATTGAAGCTGTGGTGTTTTAAAGCATTTGTTCCTCAAAAATTCTAATGAAACTGCTGATATTCAGGGGAGGAGGAACAGAAAACTCTTCTGGTTGCCGGCCATTGCTCCACTGATATCAGTTCTTTTATCTACTCTTTTTGTTTTCCTCACACGAGCTGATAAACATGGTGTTAAGATAGTGAAACACATTGAAAAAGGTTTAAATCCAAGCTCATTGCATCAGTTACAATTCAATGGTCCCCATGTAGGTGAAGTGGCGAAAATTGGACTCATTGTTGCTGTCGTTGCACTCACTGTAAGTATCAACTTATTAAAGCCTTCTTCAAATCAATAACTCATTGTCTTTTAATGTATTATTTTTTGCTTGAATATGATTCATAAACATCTTAACTTCCTTCCATTTGTGCACTATCCCAACATTAGGAAGCAATTGCAGTTGGTCGATCTTTTGCTACCATAAAAGGATACCACCTAGATGGAAACAAGGAAATGGTCGCCATTGGCTTCATGAACATTGTAGGATCCTTCACTTCCTGCTATGCGGCGACTGGTAAGCTTCTTTGCTATCTTTACGCTACAAGTGACAACAATTGAGCTGTTTGAAGTTAGTCTCAGTAAAACCTTCAAAGTACATCCCTGTAATCTTCAATGTTTGTACTATTTACTCTAATATGATTTCACTTCAGCAACAATTTGAGTCTGGGAAGGTTACTTCAGCTTAATTTTTCCACCTCTGACACATTAGAAACCAATATTGTATTGGAATAACTCTTTTAACCATATGCAGGTTCATTCTCACGCACTGCTGTAAATTTCAGTGCTGGTTGCGAAAGTACAGTGTCAAATATTGTTATGGCCATTACAGTTCTTATATCATTGGAACTCTTCACAAGGCTCTTGTATTACACTCCAATCGCAATCCTTGCTTCGATTATTCTGTCAGCTCTTCCAGGCCTCATTGACCTCAATGAAGTTCTCAATATATGGAAGGTTGACAAGCTAGATTTCCTTGCCTGCATCGGAGCCTTCATAGGGGTATTGTTTGCATCAGTGGAGATTGGTCTCCTTGTCGCGGTAAGCGGTAACATTTGATTCCTTCTGCTTACTTTTTACAAGCATTTCACGTACACATTTGTCAAAAGTAAACATAGACAAAAATTTGATCTTCCAACAGAAAAAACTATTTAAACATGTGTAGCTTTTATTAACTTGAAAAGATTTAAGTCTCAGAATCACGTTAAACAATGTTTCCTTCTTATCCATCGACGAGTCCAAGAAGAGAGAAAGAAATGCACATAAAGTGATCTCCACCATACACAAGGAAAATATTTAAGTTGTGTCAACTGCGTATGATAAATGCAAAGTTTATGCAACATTCAATCGTTGTTCATAGCTTACATTCTACGTGTGGAGTACATACTTCTGAACCCCACCAAAACGTTTGGCAACAGAGCTTCTAACACCACTAAAGTAGTGAAAACAAATGATTGCTTGTTGTATATGCAACCTAGTGGAGGCATCATATGAGAATCATTGAAATGACATTTACAGGATCCTTATCCTAAATGAGCCAGTTTCTGCTCTTGTTTATCCTCTTGTATTGTGAAAACATTAAATCCTTTAAACAATCTTTTTGATGAAATTAGAAACTTAATTATTGGCCGAGGAAAGACTAAGCAAAGTTGCAAACCAATCAAAAAGTACAATAATTGCTCTTGACAGCACTCAGTGCATTTTTTAACATTGGCAGGTAACAATATCATTTGCAAAGATCATCCTGATCTCAATTCAACCAGGCATAGAAAAGCTTGGAAGACTTCCCGGAACCGACTTGTTTTCTGATATCAAACAATTTCCTATGGCTGTTAAGACTCCTGGGACTCTCATAGTCCGTGTCAAGTCTGCCTTGCTTTGTTTTGCAAATGCCAATTTTGTAAGAGAAAGGTATCACATGTATCCAGATAATCGACACACATAAACTCATATTATACACAAAAGAAGGATATGAATTCATGAAGAGTAATCTTACATATTTTCACTTTGTCAGGATCATGAAAAGGGCAACTGAAGAAGAAAATGAAGACAGCGAAGAAAAGGCTCAAAAGACTATTAAACTTGTACTTCTTGACTTGTCAAGTAAGACTATTAAGCTAGTATCCGAATCTAAAAATGTTCTCTGAACACAAAACTAAGAATTTTCTTATAATTTTCTGTAATTTGTTTTGTTTTACGTGGTAGACTTGATAAACATTGATACATCAGGAATAGCTTCTCTAGAAGAACTGCAGAAGAATCTTGGAGCAATTGGTATAGAGGTAAAGTGGTGGTGATAATAGTATTTTTCTTGTGTGCAAATGAATATCAATCATCCATTTGTGTTATAAATTTCTGACACTTTTTCTATCTCTCAGTTAGCCATTGCCAACCCTAAATGGCTAGTGATTCACAAGCTAAGATTATCCAAATTTGTGGACACAATTGGAGGAAGAGTCTTCTTGACTGTTGGAGATGCCATGGATGCATGTTTCCGCAGTGCCAAAGTGGCTACCATTTAAGTGCTGTCTCTTCTGTGTTGGGCTTTTTGCTGTTTGTCTCAGTCATGTCCCTTAATTACTATTTATGTACATATATGTATAATAATGGGACAGAATAAAATGGAGATGGTGGTTATGACTTGACATATATATTAAGCAATTGTGGAATTTGGTGATGTTAATTGAGTTGTGAGGAATTTGTATTAGAATCTTTGTTGTGAAATTGCAGAATGCACTGTTCTTGGATTGAGTTCAAACAATAAAATTAATAAGCAAGAATTAAGCCAAAGACCATGCTCTTTGTCTTCAACTTACTGCAAACACATTACAGATAGTGTTTGGGAATTTATCTTAATTTACCTCAATGAACAGCCTACTCTTATCTCTGCGAAAAGTGTATATTATTAAATTATTTTTTG
This sequence comes from Bursera palmeri, assembly GCA_026225775.1. Taxonomy (NCBI): domain Eukaryota; kingdom Viridiplantae; phylum Streptophyta; class Magnoliopsida; order Sapindales; family Burseraceae; genus Bursera; species Bursera palmeri. The sequence continues at coordinate 5,647 of JANKKB010027969.1, read as the reverse complement.
AAATTTTCAGTTGTTAAAGGAGAATTAGAAATAGTATACATTATTATCTGATAATAATTCAAAATAGTCCTCGAATTGAAGTTTCGAATTTTATTTTGATTTATGGACTAAAATCAGTCTAATCACATTAATGAACCCAGTAAATAAGTTGATCTATTAAATGTGTTTCATGTGTGACTTACAAAGTGTTTCTTAACAATATAAACACGAACTATATGATAGTCTGCAATCTAATCAGAAGAGGCAAGAATAATGGGCAAAAGTTACCAATCACTTCTAACATTATAAAAGCAATAAATGCACTTTGGCATCACTAGAGGTAACATATTCTCCAGTCAAACTTCTGTAGCGTAACACCGCTTCACCAGACAAAGCTTTTGATAGAGTAAGTTATTGGCACAATTAGGTCAGAAGTGCGGCAATTTTTGAATCAAACAATGATAAAACTTAGTTTTTAATTGTGAGTTAGGATGATTAATTCCTTTCCAATGCCCCTACAAGTACCAAAGAGTTAAAGCATGATTATTCTTCTGGGTTAGTAGCCAAGAACATTCGTTGTAAATAAAACCAAGTAATTGCTATTCTATGCACATCCTGCTGACTCTTGCTTTGATTTGATTATTTTATTCTCAAAAAATTCCTCCTCCATTGAATTTCTTTTGCTCAGGTTTGTCGTTGTATGTATGTATTTAAATTAAGGTCCTGGAATGGCTAGCTCTTGCGCTTTGGCATGAACCAACATTCTGTTAACAACCAACTTGATTCTGATCACTTGAGAGAGCCTGCAGAGCTCTCCAGGTTCCCCCAAACACTTCAAGAAATCATGGCTGCGACGGCCCTGGAGACCTCCTCAGATCAAGAAATGCTTGACCTTGAGAAACAAGGTCGTGCTGACAGGACCAAGTGGCTTCTCAATCCTCCCGAGCCGCCAGGTTTGCTTCGTGCATTCAAGGGAACTGTTTCACCTCTTGGAGACAAACTGCAGACTCTCAACAAGCAGCCTGGAACAAGACGTGTGCTTTCAGTGCTGCAGGAAGTGTTTCCTATCCTTTCTTGGTGTCAGGACTACAAGGCAACTAAGTTCAAGAACGATTTGCTGGCGGGTTTGACTCTTGCGAGTCTCTGCATTCCCCAGGTAAATAGAAGCTGTGAACATGGTAATGCGAAAGCTACAAGTTGCAGCACTAGTTGGTCGGTAGCTTATTTGAACTTCTCCAAGCTGACTGACATTAAAATACCATTTTTCTAACATTGTCTACACAGTTTTATGAGGCTAATTGCTGTTTATTTGTTTCTACAACCTTTTTTTTTTTTTGGATTTTATTGACTTATTATTGTAAGTAATTTGATATGATGCAGAGTATAGGATATGCTACTTTGGCAAAGCTTGATCCTCAATATGGCCTCTGTAAGTCATTTAATTAACTTGTCGGAACTTCCATAGATATGTCTTCGATGTTCAAACACATGATGTAGAAATTTATATGATGTTAATTCTACACAGACACAAGCGTTGTGCCGCCTCTGATTTATGCTGTAATGGGAACTTCAAGAGAGATAGCAATTGGGCCAGTTGCTGTGATTTCACTGCTTTTGTCCTCAATGGTACAGAAGTTAGAAGATCCTGTGGCCAATCCAATTGCATACACAAATCTTGTGATCACAGTAACCTTTTTCGCTGGCATGTTCCAAGCTGCCTTTGGAATTTTCAGGTAGAATGGTCTATTATGCCGATTCCCCCATTCATTTATAATCAAATTTTGCGACCTGTGTTTCATTTTTTTTTTTTTTTTTCACTTTTGTGATTATACAGGTCAGGATTCCTTGTGGACTTTCTATCACATGCTGCCATAGTTNCGATTCCCCCATTCATTTATAATCAAATTTTGCGACCTGTGTTTCATTTTTTTTTTTTTTTTTTCACTTTTGTGATTATACAGGTCAGGATTCCTTGTGGACTTTCTATCACATGCTGCCATAGTTGGGTTCATGGGTGGTGCAGCCATAGTCATTGGCCTTCAACAATTGAAAGGACTACTTGGGATTGTTCACTTCACAAACAAAACTGATTGTATTTCTGTTCTGGAAGCTGTGTGGAGGTCATTTCATCACGGTGTAAGAGAAAAATATTTGACTACTTAAAATTGAAGATAAAGATGTAAAATTACTTGCTTTTCCACATTGGATAATCATATTATTTAGTAGAAATTTTCTTTTTTCCTTCTCATTGCAGTGGAATCCTCATGACTGTGTTGTTGGATGTTTGTTCTTGATTTTCATCCTAATCACTAAACTCCTGGTAAATTCCATCAGCAACTGATAGAAAATTCTTCAACTTTTTGTCATTCATGAACTTAATTTCTTTCAACATCTCTCTAGTCCACTTTCTAACTATACTATATATCAGGGTAAAAAGAACAGGAAACTGTTCTGGTTGCCTGCCCTTGCTCCTCTAATATCAGTTGTTCTGTCAACTACCATCGTTCTTCTTACAAGGGCTGATAAACATGGAGTAAAGATTGTGAAGCACATCAAAGGAGGCTTAAATCCAAGCTCAATACATCAGCTGCAATTCAACAGCCCACACACAGGAGAATTGGCCAAGATTGGACTGATTGTTGCCATTGTTGCCCTCACTGTGGGTTTGCAATAACAATTCAATCTTGTCTCTCTGATTTGCAAGTAAAAAATAAAACCAATTTATATTCCTTCAATTTGTGTTTTCATTTCCTGAACACAGGAAGCAGTAGCTGTAGGCCGGTCCTTTGCATCCACGAAAGGGTATCACCTTGATGGAAACAAGGAAATGGTAGCCATGGGCTTCATGAACATTGTAGGATCTTTCACTTCTTGCTATGCTGCAACTGGTAAGCTAGAATAATATATCAATTAAGCACTATGTAATGAAGTCATGAACTATGTATATAATCTCATATCAACCATTGATATCAATGTGCAGGTTCATTCTCGCGAAGTGCTGTAAATTTCAGTGCAGGCTGTGAAACTGCGGTGTCAAACATTGTGATGGCGATTACAGTGCTGATATCATTGCAATTCTTCACAAAGCTGTTATATTACACTCCAGTTGCAATCCTGGCTTCAATTATTCTTTCTGCTCTTCCAGGGCTGATAGACTTGAATGAAGCTTACAATATTTGGAAGGTTGATAAACTAGATTTCCTTGCTTGCATTGGAGCCTTCCTCGGCGTGGTGTTTGCATCTGCAGAGATTGGTCTTCTTGTTGCGGTAATTAATTCCACTTCTGCATGATGACTACTAATTAGCTCTTATTTATACTTCAATTTTGATCCGATCCAAGTTGGATTTGCAGGTGACAGTGTCGTTTGTGAAGATTATTCTCATCTCAATTCAACCTGGCGTAGATATTCTAGGGAGGCTTCCAGGAACAGATGTGTTTTGTGATGTGAATCAGTATCCAATGGCTGTCAAGCCTCCAGGGCTCCTGATAGTCCGAGTCAAGTCTTCCTTGCTTTGTTTTGCAAATGCAAATTTTGTTAGAGAAAGGTATGCAAAAAATAGTTAACAAGACATTATAGATTTCAATTTAAGTCAAGAGTAGTTCTTGTTAATTTTATGATAATTGTTTTCAGGATCATGAAGAGGGTAACTGGCACAGAAGCTAAAGACAACAAGGGAAAGGAAGAAGGGACTATTCAGCTAATAGTTCTTGACTTGTCTAGTAAGTGTTCACCACGGATAATGATGCTATTAGGCTTTTCTTGAACAGACAATAATGAAACTTTAACCATAATCTTCTTTTGATATTATTTTCTTCTTGTAGATATGATGGACATCGATACATCAGGAATAACTTCCTTAGAGGAATTGTATAAGAATCTTGACTCGAATGGAATAAAGGTAACTCTCCAGTAATATTTAATATTATGACGTCTTTCTGACTTGTAAAAAGATCAAGAAAGAAACTGATGACTATTAAAACAAAACACGGAAGTATTTAATGAAATGAACCCAATTATATATATGCGATGAGATGATGTAGTTGATTGGAAACCTCCTTTTTCATCGTCTCTCAGTTAGCCATTGCCAACCCAAGATGGCAAGTAATTCACAAGCTAAGGGTAGCCAACCTCGTTGGAAAAATTGGAGAGAGGGTCTTCTTGACTGTGGGAGAAGCCATGCACGCATGTGGAATAAAACAACTCTCACTTGAGTAATGATGCGTCTGTAAGACTTTACGTGTGTGTAAAAGTACAATAAACAATAAGAGGAGATCATCGTTTTTGTTCTCTTCAGGGCGATTCTTGTATTGTTAGGACTCAGTAACTAGTAAGTCCTCTGAAAGAATCAATCGGTTGTGCTTTTGGTGATGTTAAACTTGTGGCCTCCGCTGGGCTGGCATCTATTTAAGATGTTTATGAATGTAATATTGCAACTTTTGCCTTCTTGTATTTCGTGTGTGACCAAAGAAATAATTAATATTCGAGATACGAATAAATCTAATATTATGTAAAGTAACTATTCGATATAATTCATGTTTATATGATTTATTATTCTAAGTAATAAAAAAATAATTTAATAGCATGAGCGAGATAATCCCAGATTCCAATGATACAGATTCGATAAAACACTACCCAATTGAAATTAAAGTACATGCAAAGTGCAGCATAAAGTTAACAACTACGTATGGTATGAGAGAAGGGAAAATTTGAACTAAATGAGCTAGCGCTCTAATAGAACTTTTTCTCGAATTTTTTTCCTTGACTTAAAAGCTGCCTTAGTCAGATTACAAAAGGAATATACAATATATATATATATATATATATAACTTATAAATTTAATTTAAAATTTTGGCACTATGATAATGGTCATTTATTTTTTAATGGTGTAAAAAGTTGTTGAGTTCCTAAAAAAAAATTATATTTTAACTTTTCTTTTTCACGTATGGGTTGTAATAAATTAAAAATTATAAAAAATTATGTAAAATTAAGTAAAAAAAATAAGTTATAATAGTCTGATCTATATATAAATAAAATACATTTGGCATTACAACCAAAACCCTCCTTTTATACATTTTGATAATAGTCCAAGCTAATCAAGATGAAATATTAGTACTTTCACCCCTATAATTTCTAAAGAGTCGTCCATCATCATGCAAGTATCCTTTAGGGCAAATTGTACTTACCTTGCTTAAAGTTTGAAAAAATATTACTTAAATCCCATCATATAATTAAGAAATTATTACCTATCTCACTTGACATATTGCACATGACAAAAATGCAATTTCAAAATAAAAATTTATTTTCTATAACGTCAAAAGGGGTAAAAAAAAAATCATAAAGGAGTTGAATGTAATTTCTCAAATGTTAGGGGAGATAAGTGATATTATCCTATCTGTAATCACATCTAATATCTTCGAGTAAGCAATGTAAATTCAACCAAATGTAGTGCTTTAGCTCATTTAAAAAGCGTCTAGATTCACTATTTCTTTGTTCCAAGCCCAACTCAGTATAAAATTGTTTCCTTTTTTAAGTCAGACCTAATCTTTAGTGAATTCTGATTCTTGGAGCAACTCAAGTGGTGATCTCAACTGTAACTTCTGTTTGTACTTACACTATGCTTAGTGGAAAAAGCGTCTAGATACATTGTTTCTGCTTTCTCAAGTCGT
>JANKKB010027968.1:0-12569 GCA_026225775.1 Bursera palmeri | reverse complement strand
CTATAGTCCCTCAGGTTTAGCTCATAACAAATATACCCCTAATCTTTATTATATCGCTAATAGGCTTGTTTTACAACAATCAGATAGTATAATCAATAGTTTTTAGGTTATCATGATCATGTTTGCCATACCGTTGAGTGACTCAAGGAAAAAAGTGATGTTTATGATTTTTAAGTAACCTATAGAGGCCAGAGAAGCATCTAATATCTTACAAATATCCATGCATCTGCTATTAGTGTAGTCAGTAGTATTAAGCATTTACAAAATAATCCCTATTGAACAATATATATATATAAATACTATATGTAACTTTTGGACGAAATTTTTCCATTTTTATGTTAAAAATATTTTAGTTTCTAGCTCCCTACTTATCATAAATTCAAGTGATAATTTTCTAACCAAGCAATTCTTTGGACAATCTTGTCTACACAAATCAAGGTTCTACATTAAACCCAAATAAAAGTCCAGCAAAGATAAAAAAAACATAATCATCTTTACTGCTTTACTTGAAAATATACTAATGCTTCTCTCCTCATGGTGATTTAATTAATAAATCATGATGCTTATAGTAATGGAGAATTCTTCCTATTATATTTTGACATAATTAGATATGGTGATGATGATGTACCGAAATTCTTGCACAACCATGCCATTATCTGCTCAAGGTTTTGGCACATTCAGAAATGAGAATTGATAGGATGGATTTCATGTTCAACTTAACAAAGAGAGAGAGAGAGACGATGCCTAGAAGAGACTTGAAGGCCTAATATGCAACCCAACTTTCACATAGATTCCTTCAAATCAATTTAGTCCCCAATAATTGATGCATTCTCTGACCATTCCGACAACCTCCCCATTTTCACCCAGCTCCATCCGCAACTTGTTGGACATCTTTTCGAGTATTAGTGGTCTAGCAATCAAATTATGTTGATCAACTGGGGTCAAGGGTTCCCCCATTGCCAGCTTTTGTCAAAGTAATGTAGACAAAATCAATAGAACGTTTATCACATGGAAGACTAGAAGTATCACATCGAGACCCTCTTGTTGGACCCTATATATCTCACTGTTCTTCTCAAGCTTCCCCACCACTTCGATAATTCAATTCCCTTACTACTATGAGGACCTTGTTCTCCATCTTGTCAACCGGTTTCTTTCGCAAAAAGAAACAACAATTGTTTCGCACACCAAGATTGGAAACATTATCTATATATTTTGTCCATATATCCTACTTTTTCTTTTTGGTGTTTTAGTTGTCAAAGCTCTTTTGTTTTTTTCAGTTATATCAGATAACATGTTTGCCATTTTATCTCTCTCTTCTTCTTCTTTTTCTTCTTTATTTTATTTATTAATTTATTTATTTTTAACTAACATCCTATTCGATCTTCACTTGACTAAAATATAAAAACTATTGATGAGTAATAAAAAGTACAATAAAAAAGAGAGAATGTAATTAATCTTCAAGATGATTATTATTATTTTAAGTTGTATGTGTTTGAGTAGGGTTAGGTCGGTATTTTAATTTCTTAATTAATAATTAGATCCACCACCACATGCAACTGTGAAACAAGAGTGTGACTAGGGTTAGGTCAATAAGCAATAACAATAGTTAGTTCCATCACAACTTCATCTACACGTTCTCAGCTTTAAGAGAGGAGCTCTGCCGCTTGTCTTCTCTCTCTATCTGCATGTATTAGAGCTGCTCTGAATGGACAGTTAGTACACTTGGGAACCATATTCATATTAATGTATAACACGTGCATGTACCGGAAGAAGCTTATCTTCTATACCCTAATATCCGTAGATAGTATATTCCAGTCCTAGCTAATTCTCATATTCTGTCTTGTCATATCATCACGCGGCTATTTTCAATAGTTGTGTCTTGTCCTACGTATTATATATCAGGGTCATGCTACGATGCACCGGAGCACCGGGTCTCCTACCAAAAATATGGGTTAGGGGGTAAAAATTTGGAAAAAGGGGAGGCAAAAATATGGGAATATGTTGATATATATTAATGAGTAGTTTACCACAAATCTATATCTTTTATGGAATATGTTGCGGTGTACTTGATTCCGCAACCTTTTTACGAACTTTTGTCTCCCATCCTCACTTTTAAGCCGATACATCGATGCTCCCAATGCATTCTAGCATGACCCTTAATTTATATATACATTGATATATTGTAGATAATTTTATCTGATCGCTTCTACGTGTTGTGTAATATCGTAAGCATAAGTTGAAATTAACACGAAAAGAGAAAACTGAGTGGTTGATTGCATTTAAAGGATAACATTGTTGAACATCCTAAAAGTGCAGCAAGAACTAGAAATTTCTGGTTAGTGAAATTAGCCATGCCTATTATGTCTATAATTAATTATGAACCTAAGTCACCGATGAAAAGACATCCAAAGATGAAAATTGGATAAATGTCATATGAGAGAAACTGCATAAGTACTTCACAGAGAATGATGTGTGATATCTAGTTTTATAACCTGATCAGATTAATGTGATAGACACTAAATGGGTGTCCAGGAATGAGACACACAAACAATTTTATGGAATAAAGTTAGATTCTTCGCCAAAAGATATGCACAAGTTGAGATAATAAACTTTCATGAAACCTTTGCTCACAACAAAAATAAAATAAAAAGAATAATATTTTATACAAACTGATGTGATATAAAATATATAAAAGAATAAATTTTAAAATTAATAATATTAATTAAAGTTGATGAGTTAGTAAACATGCAATAATGTCATATGATTGAGTTTGTATAAATAGTTTGTTAGAGGAAAAAATCTTATACTCATAAATAATATTTTTATTCAAAATATTTTACATGAATTTTTTGAACACATTTTAATAGTTTTAATGAGGGATAAGATTCTCTCTTAATTTGATCTATAATTGACCTTTGTAGGATTCTATGAAATGTCGCAATTGTTAGGATAAACGGTTAAGAATTATTTTATTGACTTTGACATCCAAAACGATGCCGCTTTACTTATGAAAAGAAAGAAAAAAGTCTCCCCGTGTGTTGAGGATTCTTACTCTTACTTCATAAATCTCGCTTCTCAAATTACACAACCTCTGATCATCTTAAAAATCCAAACATCATCATAAACAAAAGAATCAACCACACAGCTCCATCAACGTCTCCCTGTGTGGTGTAGGTTCTGCAGTTATTATTGTTAGTTTCCTTAATTTCTTCTTACTAGTCGTATAGCTAAGCGGTAAAGAATTGGTGCCCTTTCAAAGCAGAAAATTATATTAAAAAAAAAAAAAAAACTAGCATATTTTAGGGCTAGTCCAAATCAAAGGTTTTCAACTTCGATAAGAACTTGAATAGATGCCCATGCCAATCTTCTCATGTAGAATTTGTTTGTTGTTGAGATGGTGAAGAAAAATAGTGAAATGTGTTATTTATCATTTGAGAAGAAGACTGAGAAAGCCTATTTATTTTTTAACATTAGTAAAACTGTGTCTATGGTTAAAAGTTAGAAAAACGAATCTTAATTATTCAATTTGATATTCGTCACATATCTTAGAATCTTACAAAGGTTAGGTATAGATTAAGAGGTTAGGAGAATTTATGAAAGCCTCTCAACATCGTAACTATTAAATATGCATATTTATTCAATATATAACTAAGCTATTATTTTTTAATTTATTGCTTCCCATATGATTTCATAGTGGATTTCTTAAAATGCTTTCTCCATATCTATATCGATTTTGACACAACAAATAATACACAATTGCATTAAAATATTAGTTTTTTTTTTTTAATTAATCAACATTAGAAGTTGTAATATCCGTCTTCGATAATTGAGTCTAACATCATAAGCGTCTTGTCAAATAATTGAGAAATATTCATAAAGCATTTTGTCTTTATTATGTATTTTTAATAATAGAAAATGGAAATGAAAAACATTTTTATTTCCTTCTCACTCTTATCTCACCATATTTCGTTTCCTAATTTTAGTTGTATATCACCTTCCTTTTCCTTGATTCCCTCATCTCAGTCTGGAGCACCATGGATCCTGTTGTGATGACCATGGATCCTGCGGTAGGCCATGGATGCTGATAAAAGAGATTTTTTTTTTTTCTTTTAATCTACATTGACAGGGAAAAAAGTGACGTTCAGTATTGAATAATGGAGCGTTTTTATTTCTTTTATTAAAAGCAGCAAGATAAAGATGTTTAATGGATATAAAGGAGGATTTTGCCCTTTTTGGTTGGATATTTGTCTCTCAAAAAGGCGTCAAGTTGATATATTTCTATAACTTATTACGTGTCTTCTAACTAGCCTCCATATCCAATCATGACCCTTCTTCTTCTTCCTGTATTTTTTTATTTTTATTTCATCTGATCGAGATATCGTTGGACAGCTGTTAATAAAGTACATGGTGTCATTTAACTTTTTTGAAGCATATTGGACTTGGCGGTGCTCAACTAGTGCTCTTTTTTTTTTTTTTTTTTTAATTGGTATGTGCTTAGATCTTTTTAATTTANGTCATTTAACTTTTTTGAAGCATATTGGACTTGGCGGTGCTCAACTAGTGCTCTTTTTTTTTTTTTTTTTTTTAATTGGTATGTGCTTAGATCTTTTTAATTTGAACGGGCGGAAAGTTAAATAAAGGCTAAGAGCCTAGGAATGATGAAAAAGTCTTGCTAATTAAAGCGGTGGCCCCCTCGTTTATTCCGGAAAAATAACCTGCACACCCCACTTGTTTTTGTAGTAACACTAATCCAATTTTGATGGTTCCGTTTAAATAAAGTTGGATGGCAGCACATATTATTACTGTTCTAACTGTTATACCCTTATCATATTTAATATTTTAATAATAAAAATAGGATATAATATTTTAATAAGATTTATTCCCAATATTATACCAAAAAAAAGATATTATATTTTTATAAGATTTGCTGTCAAATATTTATGTTGTCTATTAATATTATAAGAAGTGGAAAGGTTTGCTTTGTTATTCATCTGATAAAATTTTATTGAATAAATAAAAATATTTTAATTTTAATATAAACTAATTTTTAATTTCTACATCAATTATTATAATTTTTTATTTAATCAAAGATATTTTACCAAAAAAAGTTGGATAAAATTAGTTATATAGAATGTTTTGTTTTGTTTTGTTTGTCTACCACGTCTGATGCTAAGAAAATCTCTACTTTATTGGTTTTTAATCAACTTTGAAATATAATATTTCTAATAATACTGCAATGTGTATGCATCATAATTATTCTAATTAAGAAAATAATTCTATGATGATTTGAGTTTAGATAATTAAGAAAATAATTCCATGATGATTTGAGTTTAGATAATTTTGAAGAGAAGTAATATTATGAGTACAACATATGTATCCTAACTTTATATCATAAGTGATGTGACATTATGTGAGTATTAAGGTGATATATGAAAGTTAAAATAATAAATATTATGTATTTACCTTACTACTTATAAGATGTCACATTATACTTGTGATACAATATTAGATTAGATATAGACTTTGTATTTATAATATTATTTATTTTTAAATGATTATAGTTAAAATAAAATAAATCAATTGCTAGTGGATTGGAAACCAAAATAATAATTCAATCAAATTTCAGTAGAAGAAAAGAGATCTTTCCACTTCTTAAAATATTAATGGATAACATAAATATTGACAACAAATCTTATAAAAATATTACATCTTTTTGTTTTTGATATAATATTGACAACAAATATTATTAAAATATTATATCTTTTTTCTATTATTAAAATATCATATAAGATAAGGGTATAACGGTCAGAACAGTCAAAATATGTGCAGCCAACCAACTGCTCTCAACCGGTATGTCAAAGAAAGGGTTAGGTGTCAAAAGCAAAAAAGTGGAGTGACAGGTCATACGGTCAAAACTAGGGGTTGTGTAAAACCATCCCTATTTAGACACAAAAAGATGATCATGAAAAGACATAAGATTCCTGATTAGCTTCATTTTCCAATAATTTCTATACTTGACGAAGATTGTCTCCTCGAATGACTAATACGTGACAAGCTAATTAAAGTGGAGAACCAAGCTAGCTATTATGCAGTGAAGAAGATGATCATGACAAGCACTCACGGGCTGCACCTCCTTCATTCCAGCTACAGAAGATATCATGACAAGCACATAAGATGAGAGTCTTGATAAGCTTAATTTGCCACTAATTTTTACAGTTGGCAAAGATAATCTCCTCACAGGATTGACTTGCTTCAATGACGATGGTTGAAACATATAATTTTGTTAATTTTTATGTTTGGGTTAACCATGTAGTTTTCTTAAGAGTTGTTCTATTAAATCTCTAATTTTTATTTTATTAGATCCCATTCTATAATTAATTTCATACAATTTAAATTTCTAAAATATCATTAAACATATAAAAAATAAAAATAAGGGTGAATTTATATGTATCAAAATTTTATGCTGAGTATCTATTTTTTGGGTAAAATTCATAACTATGCATCTTTAAATTATATATTTTGTTTAACTTATTTCGACATTCAAAAATATATTCCCATATAACTAACAAAAAGGTATTATAAATTGAAACTTGATTAAATAAAGACTACCCAAAAAAAAAAAAAAAAAAATTTCACGAACTAGGTGAGACTAATATAAGTAAGTATACTAATTAATGATATGCTAATTAACGATCCAATAATACTTTGTTAATTTAAGTTGATTATATGAACGAGTAATATGTCTTGTATTATTTTTCCAAATTTAAGTAAGGGTTAAATGGTAATAAAAGATAATTACGAATAAAGTGATTAGTAATTGAAGGGATGTACTTAACTAAACTCTTCTTTCCAATTTAATTCGACACTAAAATCTCTCACCTCAGCCCTAAAATATCTGGCTGTTGGAATGAAAAGCTTAGTTAAAATGCTAACCTTAACAATTGCTGACTAATCTAACACAGGAAACGATAGGATGCATCTCTTTCCATTACCTCTAGCATCAACTTTATGTTAAGTCGTGATAATCAAACTTAAAGTACAATGAGATGTTAATTCATTTGAGTAATGATACTGTTCGTAAAACTTTTTCTTCAATCTTATCCAAATGGTAGACACAAGTAATGCTTGTACAGGAACTTAACCATTAATTAATTCAATTAATTACTTTCCATTGATCACTTTTAAGGCTGAATTACAATAGATATACATCTATAAATAGGATTACATACCATGCATCTATGTGGTAAGTAAATTCATCTGGTGAACAACTCCTTTCAGATCTTAATTTCTTCTTGCAATCAATATCCGTTCTGAGGAATCTGTGCTCAGCTTATTGCTCAGTACGTACCTTTCATGTCATGTTGCTTATATACATGTTTGCATATTCATTCCCTGGTGCTGAAACTCTTTGTGGATCATATATAGCAAACTTACCACACTGAATTTGTCATAAACATGTTTGAGCAAATATAAATGCCTATACGTAAGCTACTTTACATATATATGTATATATGTGTGTGTGTGTGTGTGTGATTCTGTATATTGCCTTGATTTTTTCTGTATGGATTCATTCAACTACTGGGGGTAGGGGAGGGAAGGGGATTGAGTGACACTTTTTTAACCAACTAATGGAGGGGAGGGGGGGTGGGGGCGGGGACGTGAATAACCCTTTTTTAACAACCTAATGGAAGAGAATCAAAATTAAATGATTTTCTTTTTAAAAATTATTTTAGTTTTCCATACAATTTTTTTTTTGAAGTTCAAGGATGGAACATGTAGCCGTAATGTCTAAAAAAGATGTTATTTCTGTACAAAATATGAATCAGAATGTTATATATACTTTATGGACTTAATGTTATTGAGTGGCCTCCGTCTATTTATTCAGGAGAAATGGAGGAAAAAGGTTGCAATTTATCTCTTGAGTCAACGCAGCATGAGCAAGATCATAAGAACCAGTATGATACTTCAACTGAACCTAATAGTGATGAATCCCCTCTGTCGACTTGTACTTCCGGTGAGCTTTCTCTCATATCTACAACCTTATCTGTAAATATATTGGTTCAACCAGAGAAATTGCATGCTTACTATATCTAATGGACTGTTTACAAGTCAATAAATTAGATATGTACTAAATATATAAAGAATTTTTATCTTGAAGGACAAGAAAATACCTCAACCACTCCAGTTTCGACCTCCGCAAGCTCTGGCAACCCGTCTTCCGCAAGCAATGGGAATTCGTCTTCTGCGTCCTCGAAACATGTACCTCCTATCCAAAGGAGTTCTAGCCATATTGCTACTACAAGTCCTATACGTTCGTTCCCTACCGATGAATGTCTTCGTTCTGGTCTGCTCTCTCTCCTATCTAGCTAGTTACATACATTATATACACAGTACACAATTCACTCATTTTAATACCATATATAATATTCTAAATAATTAGATAGCTATATATTTAATATTTCTTTTAACAAAAAAAGAAAAATCCATAAATTATTAAGGCATCAGTGGATCAATGAGCTTATTTTCTTACTATACTCATCCAAACTAAGCAAAATAATTCCAATTGAAATTTTCAATAGTAGGTTTTTATATTTGTTTGATTATTAAGAAAATGAGAGAAAGAGGAACAAGAAATATATATATATATGATAAATTGATTTAAAATATAATTAATTGAAATCAATTCATTATCATTCAAAATTGTTTTCTAGCTTATAGATCTTAGAATTGGAGTCTTGTGAATATTATCTAAGAGGATGGGGTACGTATATGAATCCCCAAATCCACCCTAAATACCCCAATTTAAATAAAAAATTAAAATCCTAAATCACCTTTAAAGCAAATTATTATTATGGACATAATAAAAGAATATTTCTTTATTAAAAAGAAAAAGAAAAATATAATTTTATTAAAATATAGTTATATTTTTATACATTATAGTATTCATATTTTAAATATTTTATCATTTCAGACTAACATAAGTTGTGAGACGGGAGAATCACCCTGCAAGTTTTTAAGAAAAGAAACAGTGGATTTTTCGATATTTAATGCAAACTAACCTAAGTTTGAAATAAATTATTCCAAGTTCAAATTTTTAATGTGCTGTTGATGCGATCAATCTTAAAATGACTCCATAAAAATACAGATCTCGCAAGCTAGCTATGCTTCATATATAATTTGCAAAATATTTCATAGATGATTATGTGTTTAGATTCGACACTCGACATTCGCATTTGATATTGTGGGATCGATGGAGCCTTTAGAACCTAATTGCGGAAATAAGTCTTAGCCAATGTAGCCAAACTACTTATGGTTTCTCATAAAAGTTTGGATGTAGTACTTATGCTTATCCTTATGAGAAGCATAGTACTTCATTAATAGAATACATGGAATCGTGAGAAGTTATGAAAGTAAACGTTCGAATCTTAGTTTCAGAAGCAACCAGCTCTAGAAAGTACAACATCGATTACTCCTTTATTCAAATTCTGGTATTTCAATCATGTGATCTTCACTGAAATATGTTTCAATTGATCCAGCTTGGCGCATAATCTACAACCGGTTTAACCACTAGGCGAGACCCCTAAGAAACCGACTGCGTAAGGCACATAAACATTAATTATTTTTATTAGAACAGTCACGGAATCGGTTACCTGGCATTCATTAATTGCCAAATTTTATTATGAATTCGTCGAAGCTAATTTTTCATTTCAAATTCTCAAATATCAATTCTTAAAAAGGCTAATTTGCATAGAATAATTCTCGTTTCTGCATAAGAAATACCAGAATTCCTCTTTCACAAATGCCTTTTTTGGTTTAGCACCCGGCCTTATAATCGAAACGACTCTATAAAAATTTAGATCCCACAAGCTAGATTTGCCCCATAATTTGTAGAATTTTTCACAAATTTGAGTAAATGCAAGTAATTTATGTCTCCACAATCTGCAGAATATTTCATAAACTCGAGTAATCCGTTATTCGAGTAATATATATAGATGATACATGTTCAAGTGAATATGTGAAAACTACAAGAAACTGTTGGAACACAACATAAGTGATATAAATAAATAAAAATAGATGAATAAATAAAATAAATAACAATAAATACTAACTTGTAAGAACGAAGGCTTATATATAAAATACAATGTCCTAACACAATATTTTTCCTCTTCTGGTGATTGAAAATCTACAAGAGACTGTTCCTAGGATACAACTGCTATTTCTTGAATTTTATACCACCAATTCAGAAATCTGACAAACTGACTTATTGTAACTCTCTCAAGTATTGAATGAAGAATGCAAGGATAATAATACCAAAAAAAATAGAAAACATTTGTCCTCTATTTATAGAAAATAAGATGCCTCTTCATGTGTCTTTACAAAGAGGTATAACTCTTATGTAAATGTGTAACTTTATATAAACCATTGTAATTATACATAAAGATATGATTCTTAGTAAACCATTGCAACTTTACAAAGGTATAACTCTTAGATAAACAATTACAACTCTTTATGTATATCTACAAATCAAATATTACGTCTTTATAAATCAAACATTATGTCTTTACACATCAAACATTGTGACTTTACAAACCTATATAATACACACATTTTCAATTCAAACATTATTACCAACAATACCCCACATTTGAATTGGAAACTATAATCTCACCCTACATTAAAGCGATAATTAATATAAAATGTATATGCATATGCATAAGAGAGAGAAAGTTGTGTTATGCGTTCGGGAGAAGTGTCTTCAGACTTGAATTTTCCCTAGAAAGAACATATCGGATTTACTCGGTGACGTAGTGGATATATACCTTGAATTGTTTACCTTTATAGTAAACCGAGACAATATGATTTTCTCATAAAATAACTTCAATAAATTTAATTTATACGTTTTTGTTCATTTTGGTCCTGAACACATCCTGATTTCATGATAGCTTTAGAGAATTTAGCCTATTTATTCTCATAAATACGACCCCACATTTACTATCATATAGGTGACATTTTATTATTATATTTATAGTATTTATGTCATTAAATGCATAGCATACCCTGAATATCTTTATCATATAACACACTTGTATCTTCGTAATGAGTGAATTGTGTGTTTGACAATCTAAATTTTACCCAATCAGTTTACCTATTGAGCCTAGACCATGATATTTCCAATCTATCAGGTTAGGTTTCCACCAGGTTTAACTTTTGTATTGGCTTTAGGCCCATGTCCCTTGATGTGAATTTAATCTGTTCTTTTGGTAAGCCTTTTGTCAAAGGATCTGCAAGATTTTTCTTTGATTTTACATAATCTATGGTAATGACTTCATTTGAGAGTAATTGTCTTAAAGTATTATGTCGGCGCCTTATATGTCTTGACTTGCTATTGTAAATACTATTTTTAGCTCTTGCTTGTGCTGTCATACTATCACAATGTATGCAAATTGCAGTCACTGGCTTAGGCCAGACTAGAATTTCTTCTAGAAAATTTCTTAGTCATTCTGCTTCTTCAGCAGCTTTATCTAGGGCTATAAATTCTGATTTCATAGTAGACCGTGCTATGCATGTCTGCTTTGAAGACTTCCAAGAAACTGCAGCTTCTTCTAATGTAAAGATATATCCACTAGTTGATTTGATTTCGATACTATCAGAAATCCAATTAGCATCACTATAGCCTTCAAGTATAGGTAGATATTTTGTATAATATAATCCATAGTCTAAAGTATATTTCAAATATTTTAGTACTCTTATCAATACTATCCAATGATCATGACCTGAAGTACTCGTATATCTACTAAGCCTGCTACTGAATAAGCAATATCTGGTCTTGTAGAATTCATCAAATACATTAAGCTGCTAATTATTTGTGAATATTCCAATTGAGAAATTGTATTTTCAGAATTATTTTTTAAATTACAATTTGCATCAAAATGTGTCACAACAGGTTTACAATCAATTTCAACATAATGAATTTTTTAAACATAATGAGATTGAGTAAGAACATAACCATAACTATTCCGTTTTATTTGAATTCCCAATATGACATTAGCTTGACCTAAATCTTTCATATCAAAACTTGAATTCAACATCTTCTTAGTTGAAATTATAACATCCTTACTTGTTCTCATTATCAACATGTCATCGACATATAAACATACAATAACATAAGAATTTTTCATATTCTTGATATAAACACACTTATCATATTCATTAATTTTGAAACCATGTGTAATCATTGTATGATCAAATTTTTNATGCCACTGTTTTGGAGCTTGTTTAAGTCCATATAAAGACTTAACAAGTTTACAAATTTTGTTTACTTGACCTTTAACCACAAAACCTTCTGGTTGTTCCATATATATTTCTTCATCTAATTCTCCATTTAAAAAAGCTGTTTTAACATCCATTTGATGTATGTCCATATTATACAATGCAGCTATGGCAATTAATATCCTAATAGATGTTATTCTTGAAACTGGAGAATAAGTGTCGAAATAATCTAACCCTTCCTTTTGTCGATATCCTTTAGCAACTAAACGTACTTTATATTTATCTATTGAACCATCAAC
>JANKKB010027967.1:0-12560 GCA_026225775.1 Bursera palmeri | reverse complement strand
TTCAGAGTTAATAACCCCATTTATAACATTATTACAAGTTTGAATGTTTATATGACGACTATAATGTTTTAAATTTACGGTTCAATAAACCATTTTAAGATGACTACAAATCTATTACAATTATAGAAGTTATTGTGTGAATAATTTAATGTAGCATTACTGCAATGTGCAGTGATATAAACTGGCGGTGCATCATCTTTGGGGTATTGTGGACCACAAAATTCAAATCCCGATTCCCGAAGTCTGCTGTTTAGCATTGAAAGCCAGAAAAATGCCCCACATTCTACCAACCTTTTGTGTAACCCAGTTAGCAAAGCCCAAAACTCATTAGTTAGCACGACACGGCCACTTTAGTGTAAATTCATTAAGGTAATGAAAAGTGAGGTAAGGGATATTCAAGAGCCGTCAATCGTCAAATCTCCAATCATGGCTCCATATTAAAGTTGAGACAGGGGCACGTTAAGATGCCCGACACGAGCATATGCTTTGGGTCTGGGCTACAAAAGGTATACAATTACAAAACAGCCCACAAGATAAAACAAATTAGAGCACATGAGATGAGATGCCACTAGTACGATTTAATCCCAATTAAATAAAATCCAAATTCGGCTACCACGTATTGACAAGATATCCTCGGCCGAGATTCTCTGCTTTTAGTAGTTAACACGTCATCCCAGAAGACAAATTTAATGAACTTATCTCACTTTTTGCTTTCAGTTTAGTTCCAGTACAATGCAACTCACTAAACCCTAAACATCCACTCGCTCCACGTTCAAATCCTCCTCTCTATACACTTGAATGTCCAAGAAACTCCTTATTCAGGAGAATCCTCTCGCACAGAGGTCCATAATCTTCCATCAGATGATGATATCTGGTACTATAATTAACTCTTATTTTAAGATATTTGACAGAAAGAAGGATTCACTCACCTCCACAAGTACTCTGTAAATAAGTGCTTTCGAAATTAACTAATTAATTACTGCCTGTTCAGTCTCTTCAGCTCTTCTTAGTTCCCAATTCCGTTTCTTGATTATGGGCTTTTATTTCCGCCAGGCTAGCCCTAGTCTACTGGCATTTAAGCGTCGTCGTTTCACGAGATACGTTTGCATTGTCCTACTCCAATCTTTGTCGCTGTTCTTTTACTTTTGGTGGGCTCTGTCTATTAAGATTAGAGTTTGCAGTGACTTGAGAGCGCGGTGCACACAACGAACAAGGGAGGCGCGTGGGAGAAGTTAAATTATTCAGATTTTGAACACTGCTTCAGTTACACTTTCGTGTAATATCCAAAGATCAAACCAAAGTGCTTTTTCTTGCTTGCTTTAAATTCCTTAAAATCATCGCAAAGTCTCCCTCCTTTCTTCTTCACGCTACTCACTCAGAACTCCAAAGCAGCAACTGAAGCTGGAAATGCAATCAAACCCAGTTTCATGATTGAAGTATCTAAGCAATTGCCATGAATTTAAGACAGCGTCCGTACCCCACGCGCGGCAGGGATGGTCTCCAGGCGCCTCCGCCGCCTCCACCAATGCCTGTAGTCTACAATATAATTCCAATCCACGACCTCTTGGCAGACCACCCATCTCAGACATATCCGGACGTACGCGCCGTCTCTGCGGCGTTGAGGAACGTGGGTGACCTTCGGAAACCGCCGTTCGTTACATGGCAAACACAAATGGACCTTTTTGACTGGCTGGGATACTTGTTCGGGTTCCAATACGACAGCGTCCGGAACCAACGGGAGAACCTGGTGCTCCACTTGGCCAACGCTCAAATGCGTCTCGAATCGCCTTCTTCTACTCCGGGCATGCTCGACCCGAGCGTCCTCCGGCGGTTTCGCAAAAAGCTGCTCCGCAATTACACGTCGTGGTGCTCGTTCTTGTGGCAAAAGTCGCAGATCATTCTTTCGAGTCGCCGTGACGAAAAGAATGTTCGGAGGGAACTGCTTTACGTTTCGTTGTTCTTGCTGATATGGGGTGAGTCAGCAAACCTACGTTTCATGCCCGAATGTATTTGTTACATTTACCATCACATGGCAAAGGAATTGAATTATGTTCTTGATGAAAAAATTGATGAAAATACTGGAAGGCCGTATTGGCCTTCATTTTCTGGGGACTATGCGTTTTTGAAGTCTGTGGTTATGCCCATTTATCAAACTATTAAGGCTGAGGTGGAGAGTAGTAGGAATGGAACGGCGCCGCATTCGGCTTGGAGGAATTATGATGATCTAAATGAGTATTTTTGGAGTAGGAGGTGTTTTAAGGTGCTGGGTTGGCCTATTAATGTTGCGAGTAATTTTTTTGCCACTGTTAGTAAGAGTAAGAGGGTGGGGAAGACAGGGTTTGTGGAGCAAAGGTCGTTTTGGAATGTGTTCAGGAGTTTTGATAAGGTTTGGGTTTTGTTGATATTGTTTTTGCAGGCTTCTGTTATTGTTGCTTGGGTAGGTACTGATTATCCGTGGCAAGCATTGGATTCTCGGGATGTTCAGGTGGAGTTATTGACTGTTTTTATCACTTGGGCTGGGCTTAGATTTTGGCAGTCAGTGCTTGATGCAGGGACTCAGTATGGCTTGGTTTCGAGGGAGACTGTATGGCTTGGTGTGAGGATGGTGTTGAAAAGTGTTGTTGCTCTGACATGGACTATTGTGTTTGGGGTTTTCTATGGCAGGATTTGGATTCAGAAGAATGCTGATGGGAACTGGTCATCTGAGGCGAATAGGAGGATTGAGGAATTTCTTGAGGCTGTGTTAGTGTTTGTTATACCTGAGTTGATGGCAATAGTGCTTTTTCTTGTTCCTTGGATAAGGAATTGGATTGAGGAGTTGAATTGGCCTATTGTTTATCTGTTCACATGGTGGTTTCATACTCGAATTTTTGTGGGTCGTGGACTGAGGGAAGGGCTGGTTGATAATGTGAAGTATACACTGTTTTGGATTGCAGTATTGTTGTCAAAATTCTCTTTTAGTTATTTTCTTCAGATCAAGCCCCTTGTTGACCCAACTAAGGCACTTTTGAATACGACTGTCCAGTACCAATGGCATGAGTTTTTTGGTAGCACGAATAGACTTCCTGTTATATTGTTGTGGGTTCCAGTTGTTTTGATTTACTTAATGGATATGCAAATTTGGTATTCGATATTTTCATCAGTTGTTGGTGGGGCAATTGGGTTGTTTTCACATTTGGGTGAGATCCGAAACATTGAGCAGCTTAGGCTTAGGTTTCAGTTCTTTGCCAGTGCCATTCAGTTTAACCTAATGCCTGAGGAACAGATGTCAGGTCCAAAGGCAACATTAGTTAGGAAGCTTCGTGATGCAATTCACCGACTGAAGCTGCGATATGGACTTGGTCAGGCATACAATAAGATTGAATCAAGCCAAGTGGAAGCTACCCGGTTCGCCTTGATATGGAATGAGATTATCTTAACTTTCAGGGAGGAAGATCTTATCAGTGATAAAGAGTTTGAGCTCTTGGAACTGCCACCTAACTGTTGGGAAATTACGGTTCTTCGCTGGCCCTGTATACTCCTTTGCAATGAACTGCTTCTTGCTCTCAGTCAAGCGACAGAGCTGGCAGAAGCACCTGACCAGTGGCTTTGGTTGAAGATATGCAAGAATGAGTATAGGCGGTGTGCTGTTATTGAAGCTTATGATAGCATCAAGCATTTGCTTCTGACAGTTGTCACGTATGGCACAGAAGAGCATACAATTATTAAAAATTTTTTCATAGAAATAGAAACTTATGTGCAGATTGGGAAGTTCACTGATGCATACAAGATGACTGTCCTACCAAAAATTCATGCCAAGTTAATATCGCTTGTTGAGCTTCTGATGAAGCCAAAAAAGGATCTGAGTAAGGTAGTGAATGTATTGCAGGCCTTGTATGAACTTTCTGTTCGAGAATTTCCTAAGATGAAGAGGAATATTAATCAGCTGATGCAGGAAGGTCTGGCTCCCCCTCTCAGGTCAGCCTCAGCCAAAGATGAAAGTTTGCTCTTTGAAAATGCTGTGAAATTTCCTGATACTGAAGATGCTCTCTTCTATAGGCAGCTACGACGTTTGCATACGATTCTTTCTTCAAGGGACTCGATGCACAATGTGCCTGTGAATATTGAGGCAAGAAGGCGCATAGCTTTCTTTAGCAACTCGTTGTTTATGAACATCCCCCGTGCACCCTATGTTGAGAAAATGTTGGCCTTCTGTGTTCTAACCCCTTATTATGATGAAGAAGTTGTGTATGGCAAAGAAATGCTCCGAAGTGAGAATGAAGATGGCATTTCCACCCTGTTTTATCTGCAGAAGATCTATGCTGATGAGTGGAAGAATTTTATGGAGCGGATGCGCAGAGAAGGCATGGAGGATGATAATGATATCTGGTCAACAAAGTCAAGGGATCTCCGTCTTTGGGCATCATACAGAGGGCAGACTTTATCACGTACTGTAAGGGGAATGATGTATTACTATAGGGCTCTTAAGATGCTTGCTTTTCTTGACTCTGCATCAGAGGTGGACGTAAGAATGGGATCACAAGAACTAGCTTCTCACAGTTCTTTGAACCTTAACCGAAGTCTGGATGGAGCCAGGCCACCACCTTCAAATAAACTCCTAGGGGCAGCAGGCGGTGCAAGTATTTTGTTTAAAGGGCATGAGTATGGCAGTGCTCTGATGAAGTTCACGTATGTGGTCACTTGTCAGATATATGGACAGCAGAAGGCAAAGAAAGACTCACGTGCTGAGGAGATCTTATATCTGTTGAAAAATAATGAGGCCCTCCGGGTTGCCTATGTTGACGAGGTTCACTTGGGAAGGGATACTGTTGAGTATTACTCAGTTCTTGTGAAGTATGATCAGCAGTTGCAAAGAGAGGTGGAGATTTATCGGATCATGCTGCCTGGTCCCTTGAAGCTTGGGGAAGGGAAACCAGAAAATCAAAACCATGCCATAATCTTTACTCGAGGTGACGCGATTCAAACCATTGATATGAACCAAGACAATTATTTTGAGGAGGCACTCAAGATGCGCAATTTGTTGGAGGAATTTAATCATTATTATGGTATTCGGCAGCCAACCATACTGGGAGTTCGTGAGAACATCTTCTCTGGTTCTGTATCCTCTCTTGCTTGGTTCATGTCTGCACAGGAAACAAGTTTTGTGACCCTTGGCCAGCGTGTTCTAGCAAATCCTTTGAAAGTGCGGATGCACTATGGTCACCCAGATGTCTTTGATAGATTCTGGTTCCTGCCCCGTGGTGGAATTAGCAAGGCTTCTAGAGTGATCAATATCAGTGAGGATATATTTGCTGGATTTAATTGTACACTACGAGGTGGTAATGTAACACACCATGAATATATACAGGTGGCAAAGGGAAGGGATGTTGGCTTGAATCAGATCTCCATGTTTGAGGCCAAGGTTGCTAGTGGGAATGGCGAGCAAGTATTGAGCAGAGATGTCTATCGCTTGGGTCATAGGTTGGACTTCTTCCGGATGTTGTCATTTTTCTACACAACCGTTGGCTTTTACTTCAACTCAATGATTGTGGTTTTGACTGTTTATACATTTCTATGGGGCCGCCTTTATTTTGCTCTTAGTGGAGTTGAGAGGGCAGCCATGGATAGTACCAATAACAGAGCCCTTGGCACAATTCTGAATCAGCAATTCATTATCCAGCTTGGTCTGTTCACTGCTCTCCCAATGATTGTGGAGAATTCTCTTGAGCATGGGTTTCTTCAAGCAGTTTGGGACTTTTTGACAATGCAGTTGCAGCTTGCATCGCTTTTTTACACGTTCTCTTTGGGAACTCGTTCCCATTTCTTTGGTCGGACTATTCTTCATGGAGGTGCCAAGTATCGAGCCACTGGGCGCGGTTTTGTGGTCCAGCACAAGAGCTTCGGTGAGAATTATAGACTGTATGCTCGAAGCCATTTTGTGAAGGCAGTTGAGCTTGGGGTTATTTTGATAGTGTATGCTTTCCACAGTCCCCTGGCTAAGAATACTTTTGTTTTTATAGCCATGATAATCTCAAGCTGGTTCCTTGTGTTGTCGTGGATAATGTCTCCCTTTGTGTTCAATCCTTCAGGATTTGACTGGCTGAAGACTGTCTATGATTTTGATGACTTTATAAATTGGATATGGTGTAGAGGGGTTTTTATGAAAGCAGACCAGAGCTGGGAAACATGGTGGTATGAGGAACAAGACCATCTAAGGACAACTGGTCTTTGGGGAAAGTTGTTGGAGATCATTTTGGACCTTCGTTTCTTCTTCTTTCAGTATGGTGTTGTGTATCACCTACGAATAACTGGTGAAGACACCAGTATAGTTGTTTACTTGGTATCTTGGGTATATATGGTTGTCGCGGTTGGGATTTATGTTATCATATCATATGCTCAAAATAAATATGCTGCGAAGGATCACATCTATTATCGTCTAGTTCAGATGCTAGTCATTGTGCTTGTTATACTAGTGATTGTCTTGTTGGTGGAGCTCACTAAATTCCAGTTTCTTGATCTTGTGACAAGCCTCCTGGCATTCATCCCTACAGGATGGGGCCTAATATTGATTGCTCAGGTTCTTCGACCTTTTCTGGAGTCCACTGTTGTATGGGATACAGTGGTTTCCTTGGCTCGGTTGTATGATCTGCTGTTTGGAGTGATTGTTATGGCTCCTGTGGCATTGTTTTCATGGTTGCCTGGATTCCAGTCAATGCAGACAAGGATACTGTTCAATGAAGCATTCAGCAGGGGTCTACAGATATCTCGTATTCTTGCTGGCAAAAAGACTAACTGATGCACGATTTTGTGGTAAATTTTTTTCTCAATTCTTTTTAAAAAATTTTTAGACCATAACCTTACTTCTCAGTTATTGATGTACCATGAGTTTTAGAGTTTTGCATTAATCAAAGTATAATATAAAACCCAATTAATGATACGTGCTTCTGGAAATTGACTCATGGTAATAAAGTTGATGTGTCAAGAGAAGCAGTTCCATCTCATTCTTAATTTATTAGTAAAAAACTTGGTATACTACTTGAAAGGATCTATTTAACTGCAAGTATGAAAATGTTATTCTGTGGCATAAATAAAGACAAAATATACGTTGTTATTTTTTTGTCTCATACATTTAAGTGGATTGTAGTCTTGAAATTGGTTGTTATGTCATAAGTCGTTGATATTTTGGTTTAATGGTCGGATCATTCTTTAGCAAACTGTCATGCAGGTTTTTTAGTTTAATTTTTGGTGTCAGGAAGATCATAGAATTTTGCTACAGGTTCCACACTCAAGGCACAATTTTAGCGTCTCAATCCTCAAGAAATCTATTTATTGGGACGTAATGTTGCTGCTAATTATGCTTTACATTATACTCAGTGTTGGGGACCTGGATAGAGTTCCAATTGGTGCTTTGTGTCCTCAGAATACTCACTGGTAGTGGTATCTTTTCTTCAACCATTTATATTGCCTACCTATTATATATCCCAACTGCCGTTTGCTTCATAGAAGTCGCTATTCTTTAGGATCTATATTTCAAGCGATTGTGCATCACCCGCTGAGCTGCTTCGAATTATTAAATATTGAGTTGTATAGATACTACCAACACTTCCTACAAACTACCGTTTTTTAGTCCAACTTCTATTATTTGAATAAATGCAATTCATGTTTGCTCTGTTTTACCTTTCTGCAATTTATTACTGTGTTGTTGACAGTAACTCTCAAATTACTGATTGTTTCAGGTATTCTGGTGGGACTACATTTAGCTAGTGGAGGATATATAGCTGGCCCTTATTTCCACTAACAATTTTTAACACATATATCGCTGTGGTTCGGGTTATCTCATCTGATTGTTGATTAGGAATTCAATTTTCCCTCTCGAAATTCCTGTTTTGGTTGCTTTGTATGTAATCAAGTTCTCAAATTCGATTCCTGCTTTAGACATGTCCTGGGCACAGCATATGACTTAGTCATTAGAGGGGTAAAACAAAGAGTCAAATATGTTTGTTTGTGTTGTAAATATTGGCATGTATAGTGTAGCTCCTGTGATAGTTTGCATTTCCGTTAATTCCATTAATTCTGAGAAGCAGGTTGGTCTCGTGCATATATTACTCTGATCCTTCTGATGAATGAATTTTTCCGATGTTCAACTTTTAACACTAAAAGATTTGCAGTGTTTCCACAGCTTGGAAGGAATCCTTCAACTTTTTTGCTAATTAGAAAATAGTTGTGCCAAAGACGCTTTTCCTCAGCCAAACATACATTTTGAGCCACCATAATTACTTCGCTGATTAGAAAATATTAAGTGTCACACTGCACTCCATTTTCATCTACATTATTAAAGATATCCTTATGTAAAATCGATTACGAAAATACATTAATAATAATACAACTACAGTAATGGAGAGATGGGGTGTTTTCAGTGGATCAAGTTGTGGAGGAAGCAGACACAGAAGTGCAATGGACTCGGTTATTTTCATCCAGTCCTGTGTACAAATTTTGAAGCTTAAATAATGTACTTCTTTTCGCATCAATTATTAAATAACTAACTATTAAAGATGATAAAGTTTACTTTCTTACTCCCAAAAATTTGAGATTTCAAATCTCATTTGAAAAATGTATCATTACTCTTTCCAAATAATTAGAATCTTCAATTCTTGAAAAAGGTCCTGCAAATGAACATTCGGGTTGTATAATTAATTTTGTAATAAAGAAATTAAAAAAAAAAAAAAAGATGAACTACTAAAGCTCTTATTAGANTAATAAATAAATTAAAAAAAAAAAAAAAAAAAGATGAACTACTAAAGCTCTTATTAGAACTATGATATTGTATTATCATGCTAGCTAAGACGTAATACCATCACCTATATAACTTCCAACCATGAATTGGTAATCACCTGGGATGTACTAAAGCTAATGAGAGTAAATAATATTTGCAATAATAAAGTTCTCTAGTTGTCATTAATGTATATATTGAAATGTGTTTTTGACTGTCATGAACTATAAACGTCTTTCTGAATTGGTTCATCTTGCAGTTCCACACTACTAACCACAGGGACTCTCTCATACACAGATCTCTCTCTAAACCTCTTGGGAAGAATGCACCGGCCACCAAATCGCTGCTGCAAGTAAATAAGAGCAGCAAACAGGAGACCAAAACAAGGTATGATGATGTCCCAGGTTGTGGAGTAAAAGTCCACTTTATGATTTGCATATATGTATGATAAATCGAGGTACCAAGTAGAACTATGTGCCCTGTAAAGATCATATGCATGAGGCAGCAGACGGACAAGAGTGGATCCAATGTAAAACGGGGCCGCAAGAGACTTTTGTGTCGAGTTGAAGAACAAATTGAACAATATCTGTGGGAGCAAAAAACCATCGAGGACCAAGCCCGCATAGGATTTGAGATTACCCCAAAGAGAATGCCGCTGGTATGAGGGCCACTGCCGAGTTCGAGTATGACGATTTATTATATACGGCCTATGGTAAGAACTCCCCGATAGATACACAACCCATGCAATCAACCCACCAGCAATATATAATGGTAAAGACACATACAAAACCTTTTTCTCAGAAATCCATAAGTCCTTTTGGCTTCCATCACCTTGTCTTGCAGACCAAGTGAGCTGGAGAAGACGGAATTGCAGAAGAAAAGCCACCATTGTTACCACCCTTACAATTATTTCGTTTGTTTCAAGCCAACCACCACTCCCAAGAAAAACATTCTGCTGGTTATGGTTCGCCTTAAATAAAGCCTCAAAATTCAACAGTAAAGGGACCATGTATCTAAGAGTAAGAATAGTAAGCATCAAAATAGATATGACAGAAAGCACATCGGGGTGCTTCTTCACATAAAAGAGCTGCAAGGCCACAAAGACACATGCAAGTGTATTAGAAATCAGAACCATAGTGATCTCTAAATCCATTCTCCAAATGGATTCTTTAGCTTGGCTAGAGTAAATTGTATTTGAAGACAATCCAAGATGTCCAAAAAAGAGAGGGTCTGACTTTTCTCGTGTGCTTACAATTGTTCCCTTAATACTTTCACTTCCATCTGCATTCAGTGCTCGGAACTGGACATTAACAGCAATCTCACAGTCCAGTGTAACATTTTTTGCCGTTTTTTCCTTTCGATGACCTGACCCCACTTTTCGACACCCTATCATGCATAAGACACCTGTATCCCTAACATAAACTCCTTCAGCTGAAATTTCTACTGTTTCAGATATTTCACCCCTTCCAAAGTTGAATCCAATAGAAGGCGTGAAGCTCATCTTGTAGCTGATGTTGAGAACGTTGCTATAGTTATTCAGTTGAACAACAGATACAGTTTTCCTCATTGATGGTGGCAAAAATACATGTCCAGATAACTGGTGTTCATATAACTGATCACCAACAAACAGTGGAGAAGAAAAACCCCTTGCTGTTTGTCCTGCACTATTTCTTACTGACATGTCAAACCTCATGTCTATAGAGTACCCATCAGGATACGTCTTTCCCTTGCGTTTAGCACTATTCTTAATTGAGCAAGATTTCCTAGCAACATCAACCACAGTATACTTGTATCTGAAACCAGGGAGCCCCATTAATACTTCCTGAGAACTTCCAAACCAGAGTTTTTCAAAGTAATTTGGATCATTGTCACTTTTGTTGCTCCAAATTTGTCCCACAATTGTACTCCTGTTCCTTAAGGACAACATTGCAGGAAATCTCAAACTCAACTTAACCGAGCAATCACCAACATACACATTAGTCAAAGACTCTGTGAAGTTCAATATCTGACATGCAACACCATGGAGCTGATTCTTCTTCCCATCCCAAGCCCCCTCAGCAATCATTGTAGTGTAAGGATTAAAAGGAAATCTTACACCCATTGTGCTAGAGTTCCAGAACCCCAACAACATCTGCATTTTTCGCTTCTCCACACACCTAATCCCTTTAAAAAACAAGGAACTAGGTACATAGCCAGGAATCCCTTTGACAGGACTGCAACTGACATTACCATTATCACAATCACTAACATATTCCAATTCATAATTGAAATTACGTGTACCGAACACAGTACACGCACCTTGATCCACAACATCAATAGACAAACTACTTTCTTTACCATTTTCACTAATAGAATCATCTACATTATCCTTTTCTTTGTCAATCAATGTGAACTCATAGTTTCTCTCATCAAACTGGGCCACACCTAATATCGAAATCGGCTTAAAATAACTCTGACTGCTTTCATCATCTAAACTCTCCAAAACCCCTTTCACTAAACTATCAAAAACACTCAAATTCAAGTTATTCGAATAATTCATCTTCAAAACAGCATTAAACGTCTCCAACTTACCAGAATTTATATGGGTCGATCCCGATCCAACCATACAGAGCTTCCCATCAGCTTCCGACCAGAACCCACTTAACCCGAAGCTAGCCACACCTCTCCGCACCGGGATCTTCGGTCCCCGCACCTTAATCCGCCGCAAGCTCCGGAACCGTAACAAACCGGCGTCATATTTCCTTGGGATCACAAGATTCAGTCTTGCTTCGACCCTGAACACCGTAGTGTTAACAGTTCTGCGCAGAAAATGGGCAAGGAATGAAACAGATTTGGGCCAGTCGATCTGATCAGAATGGAAAAAAGGGTCGCCACCAGAAAAAAAAGCGGTGCTCAAGCGGGAGAAAGGGAAGGTGTGGGTTGAAAAGGTGTTGTTGGGGTCGAGAGGAGATTCTTGTACTATTTGGTTGCAGTACTTGGAGTATTGGGGAGGCGGGTCTGTCGTGTAAGAGTCGGTGGTTGCGGAAAGGAGGGCAACGGTCAAGAGGAGAAGAATGTGGTGGTGGCGACGGCGGTGGTAGTACTGAGTAAATGATCGATATTTTTGGGTTTTTGGAGGGTTTAATGGGGTAAGTTTTGGACTGGAATTTTCCTCCATTGATTATTGTAGCCAGATCAACTGAAAAGTTCCACTTTCAAGTTCAATTTATAGGTGACGACTCTCGGGCTTCTATTTATTTAATTAATATATATGTAAATATATTTATATTTTTGTTCTTAGAAGAGATATATTTTATAATTAATAATAGCAGTAGTTTTTTTTTTCCTTTTAAATGTCTATTTTTAGATTTAAAAAAAAACTATAAAAAAATTTTCTTAAATATAATTTCTTCAGAATCTTCTTCTATATTAAGAAGCTTATCATGATAGGGCTAAGTAATAAACAGCTGGCATTTTGTTCTCTAATCATACATTGTTTTGCATATTTTCATATAGCCATAACGTTCTTGTTCCCAAGTCATAAATCCGATGATGAAATTTATTGTGTGTGAATACCTCATTGGGTGGCCTCACAAATAAAACCATGTTTTAAGCAAAATTAAAAGGTGAAAATGAGATTTCAGTCATAAGGTGATAGTGAATGGTGACCTTAATCACAATTTTTTGAGAGAAGCATCTTAATCTTCAACTTTTGATGCTTCCACAACAAGATCAATTTCACAGCCCAAAAGCATCTTAATCCAACCATAGTTCTTCGCTTGTTTTGTACTCTACAAAGGGAAATTTACTCTAAGCCCCCAATTACATTCAT
>JANKKB010027966.1:0-12554 GCA_026225775.1 Bursera palmeri | reverse complement strand
TAAATATGCTTAAGTTGAGGAATTTAATGACACAGATGATGTAGAATGATGAATTAACTCTTTATAAATCATACATATTTGAATGCTCATCATGGTGTACCAAGGTTTGATATATTTCATTTATATGATTTTTTACACTTTGTTAAGACAATTATATGGAAGTAAACTGTATTTGTTTCTGATTGTTTAGGTGATATGTGACCATTTGTGATTGGAAGTGAAGACAGGTCTACATTATATCTTCCACAGCAAAGCTAGCAATCCATTTGTGAACCTTAAGGAGTACAAAGGCATCTTCTGGCAGGAAAAGATCATCCCATTCTTCCAAGCCATCAACCTTCCAAAAGACTGCACCACTGTGCAAAAGTGTTACATTGAATTGCCCATGCATGTCAAGGAAAAGCTTAGCAAGGTAGATCCCTACTTCGACATGCTGGCTGATGCCATGGTCACATGGATTGAAGCTTGGGATGAGCTCAACCTAGTTGGAGCTAAGGAGCCTAACGACAAACCTTGAGTGGAGATTTTTTTTTTTTTTTTTTATAGTGGATGGCATTAATTCATAGTTTTTAGTTGCCATATTTTTAATTTTGTGTTTCTAATGCACTTTTTTTAACCAATTTGTTCTGGTGCTTGGATATACAGATTGGTTGGGTGTAGTTTTATTTACTAAATTCACTGTATGTGTTACCGACCCTTTAAATTTATACTAAAAAGATAGTGATGGCTTTGCTTTATACTAGTAATATATCATATTCATGACTTCAAAAGATTAAATAAATAAATAAACTTTGAAAGAAATGAGACAAATAAGAGAAATGGTATTTGTAAAATTTGTCATAAGTTTTTGTTAAAATCTTACATAAAACAGGGTTTAATGAAAGAAATGTCATATGGCAATATATCCTTTATTTACAGTATTTTTAAAAGGCTATAATTAACATTTTACGGCGTTTTAAAAATGCTGTAACTTTTTACAGCATTTTAAAAATGTTATAACAATAATTTCTTAACAGCGTTGAAAAGATGTTGTAAATGATGGACCTTTATTTACAGTGTCTCCACCCACAATGTTTGTGAAAACGTTATAAAATATTGTTTACAGTATTTTTCAAACGCTGTAAAAGGTCAAAGTTCTTGTAGTATAATATTGTATTTAACATCGAAGGATAATCAGATTCTGATTTTTAATCAGATCTTGATGATAAAAAGTCTATATCAGGATTTATTTTCACTTGCAATGGAGGTGCTGTGAGTTGGAAGAGTTCCAAGCAAATCACCACAGTAGATTCTACAACAGAAGCTGAATATATTGCTACTTCAGAAGCAGCTAAAGAGGCTCTATGGATGCGTAAGTTCGTAGTTGAACTTGATGTGGTTCCAAATATAGCTTATCCAATAACCATATTTTGTGACAATACTGGAGCCATTGCACAGGCTAAGGAACCAAGGGTGCATCAAAAGTCCAAACACATTTAGCGCAAGTATCACATTTTGAGAGAGTTCGTTGGAGCTGGAGAGATAATAATTCTGAAAATGCCTTCAGTAGACAATATGGATGATCCACTAACTAAAGCGATGTGATAGGTTGATTTTATCATGTTATTTAATACCTTTATCCTTGACAATTGATGCATTCTTGAGGCTTTCTAATGGAATTTATATTAGTATTGCAGAAAAGAAGAGTTTCCTAGAGAAAGTGTAATTTAAGTTAAAAACAGAGAAAAACAAGGTAACACAGAAAAATTGAAGGCATCGCTTGACCGCTGTGGCGTTGAACCCAGAAGATGACCACCGAGGCAGAATTTATCAGCGCTGCAGTGCTAATGCTACTTTTATACAAGGCTGATTCTAGAGAGCTCACCGCTGAGGCGGAGGACTTTGGCGTCGTGGTGGCAATCCGTAGACATTTTTTATGTATCAAGTCAAAGAGCTGAGTACCGAGGCGCTAGATTATTGACTGCCGCGGCGCTGCCCTGATTTTCTTTAGCTGACTAAGTTAATTTTAGAGGAAAAAAACAAGTTTGTCCTCTCTTTTTAGCTTGACCTAGGGCTTCATATTTAAAGAGCTTTTCAAAGATTAGAAAAGAGAGCCGTCAGGAAGGATTCAGAGCAACTTTGGAGAGCAGAGTCAAGATTGGAGATCCTCTTCCCAGAGCTTTGATGGAGTTCTTGATGGGTTTCATCTTTATTATTGTTTTATTTACTTTTTCCATGAGTAGCTAATTTTCTATGTGATTAAGAGAAACTTTATGTAGTTAAACAATAATTCAATGAAATTAGTTTTATATTCTATTTGATTTTGTGATAGATTTAAGGGATAAATATGAATTACTAAATTTATTTTTAAATTGCTTGTTTGATTGATTAGGTGCGCAGCTAAGAGATCAGATTAGATAGTTCACTGTTAATCTAGAAACCTAATAGGCAAACATTGGAAATTTTAGGTATTGGTAACAATTTGTAGTATTAACTACAAAGTAGTTCACAATCTCAGTTTAAAGGTTAACGCTTAGAGAATCTTACTTGGTTCAGTTATACCTTCTGTGTACTTTGCGTTTATTGAATTAAATCTAGTTAAGCTTTCTACTAGATTGTTCAATAAATATGATTAATTAATGAGGATTCTTTTAATTAACTAGGAAGAATAGGTAGGTGCATTACAACAGATATGGAATACATCAGGTTGGTGTTCTTGTAAATCACATAAATGCAATTAGAATATTAAAATCAATTGAATTGATGAGTCTAGCAAATTAAAGTATTCTTTCAATCACCCTTGTCTCTATTATTTACATCGTTTTATTTAATTACATTATTAATTTAGTTATTTATTTTAATTGATAAAAAATTCTCCTTTGCATTTTAGAAGATTTTTGTTTTTTTGGATTTTATAATTTAAGTTGGAATCAAAGTTTTCATGATCCAGCCCTTGTGGGATTCGACCTTTATTTATACTATACTGATTGACACATCTAGGGGATAAATAAGGTTTTATTTTAGGTGATCGTTTCAGCCACGTCAAATTTTGGCGCTGTTGCTGAGGACTGGCGACTTATATTTTTATTTAATTTTACTTAAGTTATTTTTCTAGAATTTTTAATTTAAGTTTTGTTTTGTTTTGTTTTATTTTATTACAGGATTTTGTTGGATGCCCAAACAGATAGTAAACACTCTATACAACCTCAGGTCAAAAGGACCTATTCAACTAGAGTCTTCAAAACCATATTCAGAAACATCATCATCTTCAGAGTATAGTGAATCAGAAGTAGAGAGAGAAGAGTTGACAGCTTTAACTAACAGGGAGAAAACACTGAAGGAGCTAGCAGCTCCAGATTTAAATCAACATCCTCTCTGCATCACTTTTCCTACTTTAGATGTAACCACTACCTTTGAATTAAAGTCTGGTTTGATTCATCTCTTACCAACTTTTCATGGTCTTGCAAGTGAAGATCCTCACAGACATCTGACAAAACTACATGTGGTCTGCACCAGTATGAAATCCATAGAGGTAACGGAAGAGCAAATCAAACTAAGAGCCTTCCCATTTTCACTTAAGGATGTAGCTAAAGATTGGCTGTACTATCTACCCCCTGGAAACATTATCACCTGGAGTGAGATCAAGAGGCTATTCCTAGAGAAGTACTTTCCAGCCTCAAGAGTAGCTACTACTCGAAAAGAGATCTGTGGTATCAGGCAACATAATGAAGAGATCTTACATGAATACTCGGAGCGATTCAAGAAATTATGTGCCAACTGTCCTCATCATCAGATTAGTGACCAACTGTTAATCCAGTATTT
Source organism: Bursera palmeri (assembly GCA_026225775.1). Lineage (NCBI taxonomy): Eukaryota > Viridiplantae > Streptophyta > Magnoliopsida > Sapindales > Burseraceae > Bursera > Bursera palmeri. Next base: position 8,753 of record JANKKB010027966.1, on the reverse strand, counting down.
CTATGAAGGTCTTCTATCCACAGATAGGAATAGATGCAGCTGGTGGAGAAGCTCTGGTTGATAAAACCCCTGTAGCAGCACAGAGTTTGATAGCAAACATGATAGCCAACTCTCAATAATTCGGTACCAGGCTTGATTATCAAACAAGACGTGTAAATGAGATAAATGTATCTTCCCTTGAGCAACAGATTTCTGACTTAACTTCTCTTGTTCATCAAATTACTGTCGGTAACATGCAAAGGTCAAGGCTTGTGGGACTTGTTCAGTACAAGGGCACCTAACTGACATGTGCCTAATCCTTCAAGAGGATCCTAATGAACAAGTAAATGCAGTGCCTGGACAACCTCAAAGGAAGTACTATACATACTCTAACACTTATAACCCAGGATGGAGGAACCACCCCAATTTCAGCTATACAAATCAGCAAGCACATCAGTCTACACCTCCAAATCATCAATTTATCAGTAGCAGCAATATAGGCAACCATATCCCCCTAGACAACAACCTGACCAAACTATAAATTTAGGTACATCTCTAGAAGAAATTGTTAAATCTCTTGCTACTAACACTTTACAGTTTCAATAGGAAACCAAAGCTAGCATCAGGAACTTATAGATTTAGGTGGGACAATTGGCAACATCAGTTAGCTAATTAGAAGCCCAGAACTATAATAAATTACAATCTTAAACAGTTCCAAACCCGAGGGAGAATGTAAGTGCCATTACCTTGAGAAGTGGAAGGGAGGTTGAGAGTTTGACTAAGGAAATGCACACACCAGTAGAGCAAGAAAGGAAGAAGCATATTGTTGATAAGAAGATTTTCCCTGATCTTGATGATATTCCTAAGTGTAAGTTTCCTCTTCTCTCTGAGTATAAACCTGTAGCTCATTTTTCTCAAGCTTTAGTGGAATCTAAGAATGCTGATCCAGATAGAGATCTATTTGAGACATTCAGTAGATGTGAGGTAAATATTCCACTGTTAGATGCTATTAAACAAGTGCCTCGGTATGCTAAGTTTTTAGAATAAATATATACTCTTAAGAGGAAACAGAAACCTAAACAGATAGAAGTAGTCAATCTAGGGGCAAATGCATTAGCTGTAGTGCAAAGGAAATTACCACCTAAATATAATGATATAGGTAGTTTTTCTATTCCTTGGAAAATAGGCAATACACATGTTGACAAAGCTATGCTAGATTTAGGTGCATCAGTAAATATAATGCCTTCATCTATTTATGCATCTTTAAATCTAGGTCCATTAAAAGAAACTTGTGTTGTCCTACAACTTGCTGATCGATCTAATCTCTTTCCGAAAGGAATTTTGGAAGATTTTTTTATGCAGGTTGATCACATGGTGTTCCCTGCAGATTTTTATGTGCTAGACATGGAGGGCCCTATTCCCTCCAATCAAGCATCCATGCTTTTAATGAAACCATTCATGAGGACGTCGCACACCAAACTTGATCTCTTTGCAGGGTGGTTAACTATGGAGTTTAGTGATGATGTGGTACAATTTAACATCTTTGAGCCCGATGGAAAAAAGGAAATCAAGGAACCTCCGGACCTACAGCAGAGGGGTGTTAGGTTCCATGTTGGTGGTGGTGGATAACTAAGGGCGTATCGAGTCAAGCTGAGGACTATAAAATAAGCGCTTTTTGGGAGGCAACCCAATGTTTCATTTTTACTTTTATTTCTATTTTTATGTTCATTTATTTATTCTAGTTTTTCTTTGTTTTTGTTTATTTAGTTGTTTTAATCATGTCAGTCATCTAATCCCCCTTGAAGGCACTTTTTACTTGAAAATTTTGTGCAGTTTTCGGGACCAAAGTCACCATCTCAGCGCCGCACTGCTCTTGTGTAAGGGAAAATAAGCTCAATTCAGTAGTTGAGGCCTGAGGTGCCTAAATCTCCATGCTGCGACGTCCGATTAAAAAACAAAAGAATTTGACCACCGCCGCAGCAGTGCACGTCCTAGTTTTGGCAATTTAGATACACCTCTATAGGGGGTAGCACAGGGAAGATGGATTTGGATGACGCTAATAACTGACTCTTTTATTTGTGTTATTTATTTTTAGTTTCTTTTATTTTATCAGACTTCTGTTTAGTTTTCTTTTAATTTCTTTGTTTTCTTGTTAGTTTTGTTCAATGAGGACATTGCACAGTTTTGTCAAAAGGGTGACTAGCCCTCACGTGCTTTGTTTTCATATTATTGCTTTAGATGCTTTAGTTAAATTTTTTAGTAGGACTTAATAATTGCACTCCATTTGTTTTATTTCATTTGCTCTTACAATTTATTTTTTTTATATAGAAGTTATTTCATCGGTCTGCGAAATAGGCAACTTCACCCCAGTTTTGTCAAAAACTAAGTGTGGAGGTGTTTCGCACGATTTCACGAAGGCAATAGCATGACCTTGGATGCTTCTGATGCTGACTCAGAAGAGAATAAATAGAATCTTACAAATTAGGGAGTTTTTACTTTTCTTATTGTTTTTTGCATATATAGGATATTCTTTTTAGCTAGTAATTTCTTTTGAATAAAGTTTTCTGAGTCATCAGAGTCCTTTGTTTTGGGTTGTTTGAACCAATATGCGATACATGATGAGTCTTGATTTGAGTGAATTAGAAAATTCAGAATTGTGAAATTAAGGTTATTGATTTTTCAAGTTTTCTATGATAAGAGTTGTTAATGACTATAGTACTTGAACTCTATGCGCACTACATGCAATTGAAAGAAATATTTTGTTGATAGAGAAAGTTTATATGATTAGTGCAGTCTAGATATTTAGTGACTCTAGATCCTTTTTGAATGGATCTTGAGGCGAAATCTTAGGAAACATACGACATAGGAAATGATTTAAGGCCATCTTTGAATCTTTTAAGCCTTTCTAGCCAATCCTGAAGTTTATATTGCTTTTTTGTAACCAAAACCTTTAAACTGTTGACATTTGATGAGTGCAGAACAAATAAATGTTCAGAGTGCAAGAAAATAAAAGTTGAAGGAATTATCTTGTAGATCCTCTCTCTAATTTGATTTTATGTTCTAAAAAAAATGTTGTAGTTATTGTAATGGTAAGGGCGTTTGGATGAATTTGTGGTTAGGTGCACGGTTCATCTGAATGATTCCCCATTATGACTCTGTAATTCAATAAAAAAAGAAATAAAAAGAGAGAAAAAGGGTTATGTGCTTCAAGTTGTTTGACAAGAAGGGTAGAAAGAAGAGCTGAACTATAGAAACTTTTTGGTTTGAAGTGATCTACTGAGCCAATAAACACATATCAAACCTGTGCATTACAAGCCAATAAAAGTCCTTTTTGATTTTATGTTTTATGTTATCCTACATTAGTGAAGAGAAATAGGAAAAATAGGCATTTGAAGCATTGAATTCAAGGCATAACTACTCTATAAACTAATCTAATTGACAGAGTTATCTAAAAATTGCATGACGCACACACAAAGTATTATAGAAAGGTGTAATTTTTGTCTTGAATTACAAGGAGAATTGATTGATTTTAAGCTCATAATTCTTTGTTTTCTATTCACTCTTTTCTCTGATGTTATATGGTTCGAAAACCCAATTCATTTTCTGTTTAGACTTAGGTTTACACGAGGATGAGTAAAGGGTTAAGTGTAGGGATATTTGATAGGTTGATTTTATCATGTTATTTAATACCTTTATCCTTGACAATTGATGCGTTCTTGAGGCTTTATAATGGGATTTATGTTAGAATTCTAGAAAATAAGAGATTCCCTAGAGAAAGCGTAATTTAAGTAAAAAACAGAGAAAAACAAGGTAAAGCAAAAAAATTAAAGGCAGCACCTGACCGCTGCACCGCCGACAAGCGACCATTGCGGCGTTGAACCCAGAAGTTAAACGCCGAGGCTAAATTTATCAGCGCTACAGCACTAATGCGACTTTCACATAAGGCTAATTCCAGAGAGCTCATCACTGCGGTGGAAGACTTTGGCGCCGCGATGTCAATCCGTAGACATTTTTTACATATGAAGTCAAGAGCTGAGCGCTGAAGCACTGAATTATTGATCTCCATGACGCTGCCCTGATTTTCCTTAGCTGACTTAGTTAATTTTAGAGGAAAAAGACAAGTTTGTCCTCTCTTTTTAGCTTGACCTAGGGCTTCATATTTAAAGAGCTTTTCAAAGATTAGAAGAGAGAGCTGTCAGGAAGGATTCAGAGCAACTTTGGAGAGCAGAGTCAAAATTGGAGATCCTCTTCCCAAAGCTTTGATGGAGTTCTTGATGGGTTTCATCTTTATTATTGTTTTATTTACTTTTGCCATGAGTAGCTAATTTTCTATGTGATTGAGAGAAACTTTATGTAGTTAGACAATGATTCAATAAAATTAGTTTTATATTCTATTTGATTTTGTGATAGATTCAAGGGATGAATGTGAATTACTGAATTTATTTTAGAATTGCTTGTTTGATTGATTAGTTATGCAACTAAAAGATCAAATTAGATAGTTCACCGTTAATCTAGAAACCTAACAAGCAAATATTAGGAATTCTAGGTATTGATAACAATTTGTAGTATTAATTGTAAAGTAGTTTACAATCTCAAGTTAAAGGTTCACACTTTGAGAATCTTGTTTGGTTCAGTTATACCTTCTAGGTACTTTGCGTTTATTGAATTAAATCTAGTTAAGCTTTCTTCTAGGTTGTTCAATAAATAGGGTTAATTAATAAGGATTTTTTTAATTAACTAGGAAGGATAGGTAGGTGCATTACAACAGATATGGAATGCATCAAGCTGGTGTTCTTGTAAATCACACAAACGTAATTAGAATAATGAAATTAATTGAATTAATAAGTCTAGCTAATTAAAGTATTCTCTCAATCACCTTTGTCTCTATTATTTACATCGTTTTATTTAATTGCATTATTAATTTAGTTATTTATTTTAATTGATCGAAAATTTCCCTTTGCATTTTAGAAGATTTAGGTTTTTTTTTATTTTATAATTTAAGTTGGAATCAAAGTTTTCACGATCCAGTCCTTGTGGGATTCAACCCTTATTTACACTCTACTGATTGACACATCTAGGGGATAAATAAGGTTTTATTTTGGGTGATCGTTTCGGTCACGCCACAATGACACAGAAGCAGCTGGACCATCATCTTGAGAAGATGGGTATGAGATACAATAACGAATAGCTTTAGTGCAAGTGGGAGTTTGTTAGTGTATGCCTAAGAAACCATTTGTGTTGTCGGTTTAAGGGTTATTTTATCTTGTAATTAAACCTTATAGTTATAATAAAAGAAAATGTTCTTTAATTCATATATTTAAGCTGCCTTCTTGATTTATATTATGTTAATGACTAATGTATGTATATGAATTGTCCAGATGATTTATTTAATTAGTAAATAAAGATCATAAAAAATAGTTCCCTACAGAAACGATGTTGACTAGGCAACGACCTCGCATAGTAGGCATACTGAATGCCTGCGATGAATATCATTGAGATGATATTAGTACGGGTAACGATGATAGTCATGTTACTAGGACATTAGTATGAGTTAATAGTTAGTGAACTATTTATCGAACATGACCGTATGATGATAAATCACATAGTAATACATATAGTCAATGAATTATCGTTTGACTGTACTAGTGTCTGTCATAATCCTTTGACCTGAGACATCATGGTCGAATTCGATACAGATGCGTATGGTTCATGTGGTATATAAATACGAGACTAATTGATAGGTTGATTTTATCATATTATTTAATACCTTTATCCTTGACAATTGATGCGTTCTTGAGGCTTTCTAATAGGATTTATGTTAGTATTGCAGAAACGAAGAGATTCCCCAGAGAAAGCGTAATTTAAGTCAAAAACAGAGAAAAAGTAAGGTAAAGCAGAAAAATTGAAGGCAGCACCTGACTGTTGTGGTGCCTACAAGTGACTGTTGCGGCATTTAATCTAGAAGCTGACCGCTGAGGTAGAATTTATTAGCGTTGCGGCATAATGCGACTTCACTTAAGGCTGATTCCAGAGAGCTCACCGCTATGGCGGAAGACTTTGGTGCCACGGTGCCAATCCGTAGACGTTTTATGTATCAAGTCGGAGAGCTTAGCACCAAGGAGCTGGATTACTGACCCTATGACGCTGCCCTGATTTTCCTTAGCCGACTTGATTATTTTAAATGAAAAAGTCTAGTTTGTCCTTCTCTTTTAGCTTGACCTAGGACTTCATATTTAAAGAGCTTTTAAAAGATTAGAAGAGAGTCGTCAGGAAGGATTCAGAGCAACTTTGGAGAGCAGAGCCAAGATTAGAGATCCTCTTCCCAGAGCTTTGATGGAGTTCTTGATGGGTTTCATCTTTACTTTTGCTTTGTTTACTTTGACCATGTGTAACTAATTCTCTATGTGATTGAGAGATATTTTATGTAGTTAGACAATGATTTAATAAATTTGATTTTACATTCCGAGTGAACATTTGACAGATTTGAGGGATGAATATGAATTACTATGTTTATTTCATAATTACTTGTTTGGTTGATTAGATGCACAACTAAGAAATCAGATTAGGGAATTCATAGTTAATCTAGAAACCTAATTGGCAAACGTTGGAAATTATACGTATTGGTAACAATTTGTAGTTTATACTACAAAGTAATTTATAGTCTCAGGTTAAAGGTTCACGCTTGGAGAATCTTGCTTTGTTCGGTTACACCTTCTTTACACTTTACGTCTGTTGGATTAAATCTAGTTAAGCTTTCTTCTAGGTTGTTCAATAGATAGGGTTAATTAATAAGGATTCTTGTAATTGACTAGGAAGAGTAGGTAGATGTATTACAACAGATATGAAATACATCACGTTGGTGTTCTTATAAATCACAAATATAAAATCGGAATAACAAAATCAATTGAGTTAATGAGTCTAACGAAACAAAATAATCTTCAATCATCTTTATCTCTATTGTTACATCGTTTTATTTAATTGAATTATTAATTTAATTTAATTATTAATTTAATTGTTTGTTTAATTGATAAAAAATTCTCCTTTGCATTTTAGAAGATTTAGGTTTTTGGATTTTATAATTTAAGTTAGAATCAAAGTTTCATAATCCAGTCCTTGTGGGATTCGACCCTTATTTGCACTATACTGATTGACACATCCAGGGAATAAATAAGGTTTTATTATGGGTGATCGTTTCAGACGTGCCAAATTTTGGCACCGTAGTCGGGGACTGGTAACTTTTTATTTTTTATTTAATTTTACTTAACTTATTTTTCCAAAATTTTTAATTCAAGTTTTTTTTTTTTTTGGTTTTATTTGTTACAAGATTTTGTTGAATGCCCAAACAAACAGTAAACACTCCATATAACCTCAAATCAAAAGGACCTATTCAACTAGAGTCTTCAAAATCAGATTCAGAAATTTCATCGTCTACAGAGTATAGTGAATCAGAAGTAAAGAGAAAGGAGATGACAACTTTAACCAACAGGGAGAAAACATTGAAGGAGCTAGCAGCTTCTGATTTGAATCAGCACCCTTTCTGCATTACTTTTCCTACTTTAGATGCAGCCACTACTTTTGAATTAAAGTCTGGTTTGATTCATCTCTTACCTACATTTCATAGTCTTGCAATTGAAGATTCTCACAAGCATCTGATAGAGCTTCATGTGGTCTGCATTAGTATGAAACCCACAGGGGTAACGGAAGAGCAAATTAAGCTGAAAGCCTTTTCATTTTCACTGAAGGATGTAGCTAAAGATTGGTTGTACTATCTACCCCCTGGGAGTATCACTACCTAGAGTGAGATCAAGAGGCTATTCCTACAGAAGTATTTTCCAACCTCAAGAGCAGCCACCATCTGGAAGGAGATTTGTGGTATCAGGCAGCATAATGGAGAATCATTACATCAATATTGGGAGCGATTTAAGAAACTATGTGCCAGTTGTCCTCATCATTAGATTAGTGACCAGTTATTTATCAAGTATTTCTATGAAGGTCTTCTACCAACAGATAGGAATATGATAGATGCAGCTAGTGGAGGAGCTCTAGTTGATAAAACCCCTACAACAACACATAATTTGATAGCAAACATGGCAGCCAACTCTCAACAATTCGGCACCAGGCTTAATTATCAGACAAGACGTGTAAATGAGGTAATTGTATCTGCTCTTGAACAGAAAATTTTTGACTTAACCTCTCTTATTCGTCAAATTGCTATAGGTAATATGCAACAGGTCAAGACTTGCGGGATTTGTTCAGTACAAGGGCACCCAACTGACATGTGCCCAACCCTTCAAGAGGACCCCAATGAGCAAGTCAATACAGTGGGTAGTTTCCCTAGACCACCTCAAAGGAAGTACGATCTATACTCTAACACATACAACCCAGGATGGAGAAACCACCCCAATTCCAGCTATGCAATTCAGCAAGTACAACAAACTGTACCTCTAAATCATCAAGGTTTTCAGCAGCAGCAATCGAGGCGACCATTCCCTCCAAGACAACAACTTGACCAAACTGCAGATTCAGATACATCTCTAGAAGAAATTGTTAACTCTCTTGCTACTAACACTTTGCAATATCAACAGGAAACCAAAGCTGGCATTAGGAATTTAGAGACTCAAGTGGGACAATTGACAACATCAGTTAGCTAATTAGAAGCCTAGAATTGTAACAAGTTACCGTCTCAAACAATTCCCTGTAAATAAAGGTGAATACCCCAAGATCAAATCAAGATTTTCCAGCCAAGAATTAGGTGAAATAATACTCACAATAAC
>JANKKB010027965.1:0-12554 GCA_026225775.1 Bursera palmeri | reverse complement strand
TTTTTTTAATAAAGTCTTATATTTTTGTTCAGCTTTAATCAAAATTAAAATAGAAAAATAAAAACTTCTTATATGATTTAAAGTATTTGATAATTAATACAACAACTTCCTATTTTTATATGTATATTTGACTTAATAAATATGATATAATAACTTATCGTTTAATATGTTTATATATGTACATGTGATAACGATAAAGCTAATTTATAAATAATAGAAAAAAAATGAAAAATAACTAAATTTAAGGGATTGAACAAAAAAAAATAATCTATCTAATATTTTATTTGATTACTTAACTAAAACCTTTAGCCCTTTAGCCTTTTGCTATTTGATCGCCGTTGGCTTGACCTTTGTAAATCTTTAATCTTTTGGTGTTTGAACCTTTGGTTCTGTGACTGACCCTTTGATTAGATAATCAAAATTTTTATAGTCTTTATTTTTTTTAATACATTCCTTAATTTTAATTATTTTCATAATTCCCTGAAAGATGAAATGTCATTCAAATGTCTTATATAATAATAATTATGGAACACATACTTGGAAATTTTGGCATATTTATATAGATTTTATATCAATTGACATTTCACCCAAATTTGCTACATAAAATCAACCAAAAAAAATTGTTTAAAATGTAAAATAATCATTGAATTTATTTATATATGTATATATATAAGCATTCAGTTTGTAACACGTTTAGAGTATGCATTTTGGAAAGTTAACGAGAGTACATTTTATTAATATTTTAGTTGACCAAAAACCAAGCCTATACCGGAAGAGCAGAGCAGTTTCTGGGACAAGTTGAAGAGAGAAGGGTAGGTTCATCTATAAATAGCACTATATACAGGACCATGTTGTTTCTCTTCTATGGAACGTTTGGTCAGTGAACTTACCTGGCTATTGTCATGTGACACGAATCTAACTCTCATACTTACAACAACAAACACCAATTTCGATCTTCATTTCTTCACCGCTAGCCGTCACCTTCACCCGTTATTTTATTTTCTTCGATGGCCAGAAGATTTCCCCGGTGTTCTGTCGTTAACTTGTGGTGGTTTCCGGATCGAATCAGTTGAAAGGAAAAGGGAATGCCGTTGATCAAGCCTGAAACATGGTGCCCGCGCGCTATACAACTTTAATCTTGCTTTCCAGGTTAGCACTCAAATCGCTTCTTTCTATGAATATCTTAGCTTGTTAGTTTGTGTTCTCATTAACTAATTAATCAACGTCATGCATTGCCACAACACTCATGTTATCTGGTTCTCCCTTGTTGATTTCTTCATCTTCTCTTCTATCAGAAGTGAGGATTATAGTTGCTTATAACTTAATTTGTTGGATTGGATTTTCTAATGAATCAAACAGAAGACATTCACTTGATGAACTTGTGTCTTGGAAGTTCTTACTGTTCGTGTGCAGTTTTTCCTAATTCTGATTTAGTTTCTGTAATGTTTGGTTTAAGGATTATCAGTAGATTCTACTGCTTAATCTGATGTTTGTGCTAAAATTATTATTCATCTTAACGTCTTCTAAGAACAATATCTATACGAGAAGGTATATATTAATAAAGAAGTTAGATAATTATTCTACTTAATTCAATTAAATTGAATAATTTTAGAAACATTTAATAATTGTTGTTGGTCGAATGGGCCAATAATAAATTATCAATAAAGAATTAAGGACACTTAGAAGTGAACGATACCTAACCCCTCGTTTTTGTTAAATATCTACCAAACTTTAATAAATTTTTCCAAAATAAACATGTGGGTGCAGCTATAGTTCAATTTTAAGAGTAACCAAGTTCTTGGGATCCAGAAACTGACCAGCAATGATTAGGGTTTAGGAGTTGGGAGAACCATAGAAGAAATTTTGGGTAAGTGACAAAAAGATGCAGACCACTCGATCGATACGGTCAAATAGGTTGTCGTCTTTTCAGCAAACATGTAATGCCACCAACTTTCTGTACTTGCCTCATATTGATCACATGCACGATGGTGTGATATCATCTGCCATTCATGGACTTGCCGATCCACTTGAAAGGAGTTAACGAAACATATATCTTGTTAAAATCGAGGAAGATTAGGTCAAGCAAGTGTTATTATTCTTCTTCTTCTAAGTAGATAGCTATTGGAGAGGAAAAATATAGATATTATAAGCAAGTTAGATAGCATTCTCTTTTCTTTATTTAGTACCCAAAGATCCATATAAGCAATGCATGCTTGTCAAATGAAGATTAGGTGAACCTTTTCTTCATTCATGTGGATGAAGATTAGGTGAAGTAACTTTCATTATTAATATTCTCCTACACATATGTGCATCTTGGTGATTTTGATTGTCTCTCATAAAGAAAAGAAAAATAAAATAAATCTCTAGAGTTTGTCCTTTTAGTCTTGCATGTGCATTCGATAATGATACTGGGAAAATACAACCACAAACACCTCTTTTATCATAAGCATAATTATCAAGATAATTTAATAATTAATTAATAAACCTAGTTTCGTAGAGTTTGAAAAGATTAATTAAATTTCACCTATTGAAAATGACTTACATGTTCAAAAAAATTATATACTATATATAGTGCCAAGAATGACCAAAAGTAATTAGGCAATTTTGATTTGAAAGTCTAATTGTATATTAATCAAGTTCAAACACAAGATTAGGATTCCCATATTGGTGCATGCGTGCAGGTATATGATGATCAAGAAAAGTGGAAATTAAATATTCCTAAAATTAGGTATGACTGAGTAATTGTAAATTAACGTGAGGTATGATGATCACTAATTCAATATAGATCTTTTTTTTTTTAATAAATTCGACATTCAATTTTCACTTTCGAAAAACATGGACATGTATCTATGAATATCATATAGTCGATTTGCAAGCTGAAATATGTCTCCTTAAATTACTCGACATGCTCGATCGAGATTGTTTAAAAAAAATGAAGTAGGATTTCAATAATAAAATTAAGTGAAAATGTGTTAAAAATAAAGAATATTTTTGTTTGATTATATTGAATTTAGTCAAACGATCAAAATTTTTGGAGACCTATTAAAACTCAAAACAGTCCGAAATTCTGGTTTGGATTTTTGGCGAAGAAATACAAGAAGCTTGCCAAGGCATTCAAAAGTTTTTAAAGCCTTCATATATAGAAGGCCATGGTAACTGTGTAATCAAACTGCAGTGAGCAGTTTAACCACAAGTTAAGAAAAAAAAAACTTTTATATGAAAATAAGATTTAGAAAAAAAAAAAATGATTTGTCAACAAATAAAACGATTTAAAGTAAATCAAAGACATTTTGATGCCACTTATTAACGATGTTCGAATATCTACTTTATGCTTACAAATTCAGAGCTAGCAAGAAAATGCATTTAGTTTAGAACAAAATTTAAAAAGAAAAAAAATTCTATTTCAAAATATAATTTCAAACTCAAAAGAAAATTTTAATATTTTTAAAAAGATGATTTCTAAAACACCCAGAATTTAATTTTATGTCTCTAAAATTAATCCTAATATAGAACAGTTTCTTTGTTTTCGTTTTTTTTTTAATCATTTTTGAAATTAACATTAGTAAATCTTTAAAAAAAAAAATGTTCTACACAACAATCTAATTAAAACAAATTTGCAAAGAAATACCAAGGCAAATCTTTTATGTAACTTCTCGTAGTTTTACACATTACAACATGCATTTTACAATCTTGGAAACAAAAACAAAAAAATCAATTGCTTGTTTTCATTTTATAAATCATATTTAAAACTTAAATCAGTCTATTTTTCAGAAAAAATAATACTACGAAGAAGAAGAAAGAAGAAAGAAAAAAAAAACAACTATGCTATGCATTTAGTTAAAAATCAGTCTATTTTTCAGAAAAAATGTGTCTGTTTTGATTCTTGGAATATGGGTGCTGAGGTGTTGTCAGCAATTATATTCTCAGTATAGATGAGAATATGAGTGTAGTTGCATTCCTTGAATTTGCACAAAATCAATACATGAACTGAATGAGTCAGTATAATTAATACGTATGTATCCATATATAAAACTATCAATCTAGAGATCTTAATGAGGGAAGTAAAAAACAAAGTCTCAAACCAACACCAGCAAGCAATTAATAGGCTTAATTATTTGAAGAGTGTTAAATGTTAATTGTGCTGGGTGTTATATTGCGAATGCAAGTACATGTATAAATTATATATGCTTCTTATTTTTTGTTCGTTTGTGAATTAGTAGAAAATCAGTCAAATAAGGGACATTATCAAAAATGTTTGAAGCCACAAAAGTAAGTAACTATCCATTAACCAATTATTATATATAAAACAAATATGTACTTGTTTAATATATATAAAACAAATATGTACTTGTAAATGTAAACAAAATAAAGGAAATTAGTGGAACAGAAAAATGCATGCATGGAAAAAGATATTAATAAAACCATAATTATCAAATTATTAAAGGGTTATGCTATTGAAACTTTTTTTTTTTTTCTCATCCTTATCTATAACCATTGGTCTACTACAATCCAATAGTTAGAGTGATAGAAACATGCATAAATAGATTAGATTACAGTAGATCAATTGTTAGAAAATTGTTGAGTTGACATAAAAAATAACCATCTTTTAACTTTTTTCTTATAGCTATTAGATTATAGTTAATCAATAGTTATTAAGAAGTATACGAAATTAAATAAAAAAAATTAAGTTATAATAGCCCGATCCATTATTAAATACTTACTATAGTGAAATAACTAGCTAACTATAATCAAAATATGTCAAAAGAGAGCTCATACATGAGAACCAAAACCAGTCTATTTACCCTAATTTTTGTGCTAGGATTAAAAGAAGGAAAATACACACCAATTATATAGAATTTTAAAACAATCGTGCAGCATTGAGGGATTTTTGACAACAAACAGTGCAAACTAGCTATTAAAACACAACGAAATGCAACGAAGACTAGCTATAAAGTACTATATGGACCACAAACAGTCTAACAACACACAAAATAACTTAAAAATTATTTATAGTTAATCAAACCTATTGTAAATCTTGACTCGTCTCTTTTCCAGCTTCAAGCATTAATGCGATCATTCAAGCCTTGTTGATGTTCATCTAAAGCAACCATTGTCGTAGATACAACTTCATGAGCTTCCCAAATGTTCCCAGGTTGAGTAGTGAACGTCTGTGGAGAAGAAATGATATTGGGATGAGCTGATGTTGAGACGATATTCAGCTGCTGCTGTTGGCTCACGAACACACTGTCATTAATGAGGGAATCGAGAAATGAAGAGAATGTATCCTCGTTACAGTTTTGATCAATGTAATTCTCCTGTTGGTTGATGTCTGCATGGTTACTTGGTAACCCCGTCATTAAACCCTCAATTTCCATATCGTTATCCGCAATCTGAGTTTGATAGTGGTGAAGGTTGGTAGTGAAATTTTCGCTGCTCTTAGCGGCTGTTGCTTGGTTGCTGCCACCAATTTCTTCTGTCTGTATAGAGCTAGGATTAGGGTTAGGGTTTGAACTTGATGCAAGATGATTATGTCCGGCCTCCGAGTTATGCGGAACTGGGTTTAATGGCTTGTGAGTTCTCGGATCTATTCCTTGGCTAATCAGCTTCTTGGCAAGATGTGTATTCCAATAATTCTTGATCTCATTGTCAGTGCGCCCTGGGATTCTCCCAGCTATCAAAGACCACCTGAGAGTGAAGCGCAAAATAACAAAGGAGATTGATATTACAAAACTAATATTTTTTAGATCCAAAAATATATTTAAGAGAGATTTGCCGCGCATATTAAACCCTAAAAAGAAAAAAAAAAGTAAAATAACTCTAAATTGTTGTAGCTGATGTTAGAATTCACGGAGAATTGAAAGAGTCGAGGATGAAATGATTAACACAAAAATTAGGTTAGCTTATACACGGAGAAGAAGAATCAGATAAAGGCTGATGATGCTCAAAATCAATTGAATTATCAATCGATTTTAGATGATCACTTAATCATCTTGGAGCCTTGGAAAGGTTGATGATGATGTTCAGAAGCAAATTGAATTAATCGAAAAAGAGTCTTGTGGGTTCAAAGAGTTAAAAGACAGGCCCTAACGTGATCGAATACTTATTGATCTTATGTAAAAGACCAAGACAAACCAGAAACGAGATTTAAAGAAGACAGGCTCGACTCTCGAGCCAGCTAACAGGCACGACGGGACAAAGAGTACCTGTTACCGAGCAGGCGATGAAGGCGGAGAATAAGATCCTCCTCATCCGGAGCTATCCGACCTCGCTTAACAGAAGGCCTGAGATAATTCATCCACCGGAGACGACAACTCTTGCCACAACGCTGCAGCCCCGCACGCTTTGGCAGCGTGCGCCAGCTGCCTTCACCTTCTCGCTTGATATAATTGGAAAGGACCTCATCTTCCCCGGGCGTCCACGGCCCCTTCTTTATGCCAACCTTGCTACAACATGGCGTTTTGGTACCAGAAGAAGGGTTTCTCATTTCTTTTAACTCTCGYTTTGGCGTTCAATTGTGTTTCCTTCTTTGTGAAATTCGATAGAAGTGTTGCTTTCCCTCGAGGGTTGGTGTTGTGTGTGAAGTGGATAAAATATTAATGAAAAACAGAAAGTTTTAGGTTAAAGGATGGGGGAGGTGAGTTCGCATAGGGAAAGAAGTAAAGATGAAGTTGAATAGCTATAGAACCATCGATGCAGACAGACCACACTTTGTAAAAGATTCTGCTCATTTTTGTACTTCTATTTTTAATTTATTGTTTTATATCTAAACTTATGCTATTCATTTTTTTTAATCTATCTTAGGGAATTTTACTTAAAATAGAAACTTTACATCATTCTATATACAAAAGTTAAAGTTAAAATCCTCTCGTGATCTGAATTTTTTTCAAGTATTTTTAGTTCTTCTGTTATATGGATTTTTTTTAATATATGAGTAATTAAAATTCTTTATATTTTATTTTCTCTTTAATTTATTATTTATTAATCATCAATCATATTTTTGTATTTTATTCAATTAAAAATCAGATCATTAAAAAAATTATGGTAATAACATATCCTAAAATTAAGATTAAAAATAAAATAAATTACTTACAAATCAATTGATAGACATTCAACATGTCAAATGCATCACCTCAGCATATCACATGAATGTACTACGATTGTTACATTGTCATAATTTTTGATTGCATGGGCGGCTGCTATCTTTGACCTGGCGCCAAAATAATGTTTTTTTTTTTTTTGGAGACAAAGTAATAATCTGTTATGCATTTAAATTAATTAAATATTATTCTAAATATAATCAGATAACAATATCTATATACACGTGTAATTAAACTAAGTTCATTGGGTTACACCAATGGTGTACTTCAAAGATCACGGTCCTCTCTGATTGAGTTTTTATGCCAAGCATGCGGTTAGGATTGCTTGGGGGCTAACGTGGACCCGTAACAGACTAAAACAGGATGCCACGTCAGATGATGGTCTCTATGGCTGGTATTGCTTGCCACTTGCTTTTGCTTAGGCATTAAGTTAAAAAAAATTTCTTTTTAATTTTTTAATTTTTTTGGATAATGGGAATTTGACCTTATCCATCACCAAGGGGCCCCGTCCACCCCCACCTAATCATCTAAACTAAAGTAATGAAAATATTGTACTCTATATATATATATATATATATTATTCATAAGATAGTGTAACCTTACATATAAAGAAAATTTCAAATTTTGAACTGCTCTATAAAATCTCTTCGTGTTTTTCATCTTTTAAGATCTAAAATATCAATTTTACTTTTTATTATTTTAAAAACTACTTTTACTTTTCATTCAACATAAAACCTTTTTTATATAATTTCCTCTCGTAAAAAAATTATATTTATGAATTAATATTTATGAAATCTCAAAATTGAATCAGACCAAATTATATGATATTAATTTAAGACTATTATATCATAACACATTATTCACTTGACAATCACTTATAAAATCTATATTATTTTAAATAAAAAATAGATAAAATTAAGAGAGTATTTAAAAAATAGATCAAATATTAAAAATTTAGAGTGATTATCCATCTAACATTAGATACTCGATAACAATACTGTCGAATATAATAGAATACTATTAATTTATAACATTAATTTTTAAATTGGGTGTGTTTAAAAATTTATATGCCGAAATTATTTACTATTGCCTCTATGGCAAAAAAAAAAAAAAAATTCTTCAATTAGGTACGATTTACGGACTTTAACCTTTGACACGTTAGTCCCTCGACTCATTCGATGGGCATGTGCGGTTAGGATTTTACGATTTAATACTTTTGTCTTTTAGTTGTAGTTGTTCGAGTCAGCATTACGTGGGTGGCTGCATCCAACGGTTCTCCCTTATTTGGTTGTTGATGGCCCCTAAAAAAGTGTCTTCTAAATCACGTGGGAGAAGACTATATTATTTTACTTAATTATTTTAATACAGTGAGTTCTAAATTGAAAATAGAAAGTTGAATTTTTCTATTTTTAAATTTGAAAATTTTATTTTATATTATTATTTCAAGTAGTATATTATAAAATAATAATTATAATAAGTGTTTGGTATAAACTATGAAAATTCAATTGTTGACCTAAAGTTGGAAAAATCATTGATAAATAACACACTAATACTATGACCTTTTTTTTGCTTGAAAGTTACCAAGCGTCTCTAATAATATCCAAAATTCACTCATCTTCTTCTCTTCTTGTAGACGGAATTTTAAAGAGCGAAACCCGCCAAAAGAAGAGGTTTAAATAATTCAAAATGCTTTTAAATGATTTGAAATCCATGCTTGAATTAAAAAATATTTTTGAATCCATGTGGGAATAAAAAAATAAGAATAGGTTTGAAATATTGAATCTCGAATGTTACAGTTTTAGATCTTTTTTTGGTTCTTTATGTTTGATTTGAGTGTTTGAGATAAGTTAATGATGTTGTTGGGTGAAAAAATAGAGTTATTACATGTAAAAATAGTGTTTTTGGACAAGGTTGAAAACAACTGTGACGTTTGTTTCCTCGTCTGATGTTAGATCTAATATCAAACATCTCTTCGGAAGTTTTTCGATGTCAAGATAAATATCAAATGCAAAAAACGAAGAAGCATTCATTATCGAATATCCAATGATATACACCTTTTTGTTTTCCTAATCAATGTTAAGCATTACATTGGACGTATTTGACACTGTTTGATGACAAATAAAAAGTTGTCAGATTGTGTTAGACACAGTGCTTGACAGTTCAATGGAACGCTTAATGGTCGTCGGGCAGCACGCAATGTTGAGGACCTAAGTAAAACAAGGCATAACTTGACGGCAAAGAGGTCCCGAGAGCGCAAGAAACAGCAGAGGCTACAAAGCCAAGCAAGTACCTCGGCTATTCTCAAGAAAAATGAGACAAGTCAAGTCTCATGGGAACTCAAGATAAGGCAGAAGCCAGTATGGCGGATAAGGATGACTTGGCTGGTGATGACGTGGCAAAGGTGACTGACGTGGCTGGAAAGATGATGTGGCAGCTGATATGGAAATGATATGGCATTATCCTTAAGATAATGACATGGCAATGACGTGGCATTATCCTCCTAGAAGTCGGACGTTATCAGAAGTCCTATTCTAACGGGAAGTCTTATTCTAATGGAGATAGTGTTGAACGTGGAGATAAAGTAGGGATAGAGATTAGATTAGGTTTATCTTATCTGTTAGTAGTTACGATAGAGTTGGGATTCGTGAGTCTTAGTAGGACTCCACTACTGTAACCCCTCTATAAATAGAGTCTCAGAGCTCAGTTGTATTCATTCATATTCACTCATATTCAGTAAAATCAGAGCTCAGTCTCTTCTCTAAGCTTTTGCTTATTATCTTTCGGTGCTTGTGCTGTCTTTACGGCTTAGTGCTTGGGTTTGTCTCTCGTGTGGTCTTTATCGTGTGAGAGCAAGAGGAGTGTGGTTTAAGTCTTTACCTGCCATCTCTCCAAATCTAGCTTCGACGACGGAGTTAGGTGGGTGTGCGTGTGGGAAAGATTATTAGACTCTTTAGGCGTAGTCTTATGCTAAGTGTTGTGGAGATAAGGAGGCTAATTGGCGCAGTTTACATCCGGCTTAGAATCGGGGTCTCCATCACGCAGCTCCAACTTTCAAAAACCCAATTAAAAAAAAAGATGGGCACTTAAGTAACTTTTAAGCCAAAATGGTTCATAACATCTAAATTTTGGGAGAGTATATCACCTATTAAAGAACCCCCTTAAATTTGTGTCAAAAAAAAATTTTCCCATAAAATTCCTAAAATTAGAAATTACATATAATTACTATTATTAGGTTTGAACATTTTTAATGGTTTTAATTAAATTATTCGTAAAAGTTAATGAAAATTTTAAATTAATAAGTGTTTTTGGTTTGAAAATAAATCCTAAAAATGTTGTCAACAACTTAAAGTACTTTATGTGAGAAATACGAATTCCTAAATCAAGAATAGAAAATGGGAGAAAAATCAGATAAAGGAAATGAGAGAAGTAATAGAAGAAATTGATAGAGAAACAGAGTGAAATTTAAACGAGAAAATAATCTTTATTCAAAAGAAAAAAAATCAATAATAATATTTATAGTGCATTAAGACCCTACTTAATTGGGAATTAAATCCCTAGTATGAAATAAAAATCTAAGAGTAATTATCAATTACCACTCCTACGTTTTGCTTAAATTTCACTTATATAGATTCCCTTTTTTATTTTCCATCATCTCTAAGTTTTCAAAAAAATCTTTTCTAAGGTCCTTAATAACATTTTCCGTTAGTTAACAATAGATGGAAAGACAAATCAGTATTTATTAGTTATCTTCTTCTATTTCTAAATAGAAAATAAGTATAACTCTTTTGTAGTTAGATATTATTACACTGTCGCTCAATAGGTTTCATGAATCCTCACAAAACTTGTACTAATATGGAGCTAATTGATTCTTTAGTAAACTCATAAATAGTAAGTGTTATTTAGTATAGAGGTAAACTTAATATTTCAATGGAAATACATTAGTAAGAGGTTTTATGATGATTAAAATTAAACTTGGGGGTGATGCTATAATAACGCCTAATCACCGGGGTTCCAGATTTTTTTCTAAATAATTATATTATAAAATATTAATAATTTAGTAAAAATAAAATATGAATAACATGTAAATATAAAAATAAATAAAAATCATAAAAACATAAGTTTTGAAAAATAATAATGTCAATAGGATATTATATAATAAGAAAAAAATGCATTCACCATTTCTAAATATGAATAAAAAATCATTTGTATATTACAGTTTTTATTTGAAATGTTGATATTTATTTGAAGGGTAGTTTGGTCATTGAACTAAATTTTATCTTTAAGAATTAGTCTTCTCTTTATATTTATTAGTCGAGATCAAATAATAAAGTTGTTGATATATGGAGGTCAACAAATATTGACTAACAAAAAATATAATTGAATGATTTGATAAAAGTTTTTTTTGTGGAAAAGAAAAATGGCAAAAGTCTCGTATGAATGAAATTTAAGTAAAAGGTAAGGGTGGTGATTAATAATTACTCAAAAATCTAATACAAACTCAGCTATAAATATTAAAAACATTCCTAAATGAAATTAAAATACTATACTATTTTAGGAAATTAATTCCCATAATTATTTATAATTTAATTAAATTTTATTCCTAATATGTCCTACATCACTTTTCCACCCTTTTTTTTTTCTAACAAAAGTTAGGAAATAATCTTTAAAGATTTCCAAGACGTATTTTCGAAAAATTGTTATTTCATTTTTTTTTCTATTTTTTAAGTTGTAAAAACAAGAAATTAATTTCTAAAAATGCACATATAACTTTAATTATAAAATTTTGGTATTAATCAACAAGTAATTATTATTTGGGCGGGGTTACTTACAGCCATTTAATTACTCTCGACACCCAATTACTTTACACACCCATTTAAAAAAATTTAAATATATCATCAGTTTTTGCTTTATTTAATCAAAGGATTTGAAAGAACACCTCAAAATTTTAGAAAGTGAAGGAGATCCAATCAACTTGGCTTCTATTTCTGGGAACCTTCGAAATAATATGATGTTTACTCGAAACCCATTTGGATGTTACAATTAATAATATTGTATTTGTAATTTATTTATTTAAACATTTTATTCAAAATTAATATAATACAGGGTGAGACTTTTAATTAATTTATTTATTTTACATGTACACAATGTCTATATTGCATCAAATTGTATTATATAAAGGTTTAGTTTAATATAGGTGTTAAAAGTCCAATACAATACAATTCAAAACATTCCAATTTTGATTGGTTTCAGTTACTTGATTAGATTGAATTGGATTCAATTTTCTAAAATCCAATCTAATTGGATTAGATGTTGGATTTGTAATTTAATTGGATTATAATTGGATTAGATTGGATTTGACAAAATAGATTGATTTCGAAGAAAGGAACATCCCAAAAGGCAAGTCCACAATAATAAATATAAAACACTATTTATTTAATTAAAAAAATACAAGAAACC
>JANKKB010027964.1:0-12552 GCA_026225775.1 Bursera palmeri | reverse complement strand
CTTTATTTTCTTATAAGGAAAAGAGATTTTATTCATTCTTCCTTTTCATCAAGTATTCCCAGCTTTTTCTTGACTTTTAGTACTCTGGATTTATTGTCTCATAACTAATAACTAAATGCTTAGAATTAATAATCAAGTAGAGAAAGTAATGCAACAAATATTGAATAATTTTCTGATGCTTTCATATGTAACACAATTCGCTAAAAACTACTAACACCATCTATGACTTTCAGTTTAATTGAATACTATTACTTTGTTCTTCGGTGATGATTTCTAAATTTGGTTGCCAATGATCAAGAGTCGGCGTCCTCCTTGGTGACCCTCTTGTGAAATCATTTGTCCTCCTCATGGTAAGCCCCCTTGTTTCAGAGGAAACTGAACTGCTCGATGATCTCGTTCCCAGCTCGCCTGAATCTTCACCATTATTGCCCTTGACAATCTTCATCCTCGTGAGCAAGCACATGAAGCATTTATCCTTTGAAACATCATTATTATTATTATTTCTTCTATCATCCGAGCCCGTGATAACTCTTGCTCCTCCTTGATCATCACCAGAATGTTTCATGCAAGAACATGGCGTTTTTAGGGCGTTCCAACATGTAGAATTATCTGGGCTATCTTCTTTGCTTGCAGTGCCGCTGCTGCTTCGATTGTTTTCTTCAAGTGCTCGAGAAGAAGAATTTTTCTTATGAGAACGTCTTTGAAGCTTACGTATGGTACTTACAGGCACCACATAGTACTTTTTCCCTAGCTGTAGTGTGGTTTCTGGTGCAACAATTGCCCAAGGCTGCTTAAACACATTTGGGTGGGCAACCACGCATTTAGGGTTCCTAAGCATGATTTCGGCTGCAACAACGGGCCTATCATGGAGCTCTGCATGGCCTCCTGGATGGACAATCTTGACAAGCATGTTCTTGGTGCTGTTGGTGCAGACCCAGCTCGAAAACACCATGGTTTTCCAATCATAGACGGGATAGGGTTATTCAGATTATTCAGATGCAGTAAGTGTAAATAAGGAGATTAATTGAGCAATTGCTTGTTTAATTTCCTTGTATGGCTGAAATTTCAAAGGAAAAAGCTGTGAAATTGGTGGTCAGAAATGGTTGCTTTTATGCTTCTTCACGGCTTCTTGTTTTATTAACATTGATATTATCGTGGTAACGATGTTACATTTAAGCATTTTATATATAATTATTGCGTTTGGTGTTGTGAAGTTGCCCAGTCATGTTTCATTACATATAATATATCATGAAAACATAGCAAGGATTGACTGCTTGTACTGAAGCTCAAACCGGAGGCAATTAAGAATATTCTCATATAGAGATCCTCAACCAATTTACCGAATTCTTGTGTTCATGTGTTAGGATTGCTCCACGTCTATGCTGCATGACTCCAAAGAACTTGGCATTGGCACGCCGCACTCTCCTCGGTCTATCATCATGCTTCTGGATATTCAACAATGAACAATTTAACTTATATTATTCGGTATAGTTAGTAGTCAGTCAGCATCCTTAGTGGAAACAATTATAAATATAAACTTTGGATTAATTGTTTACCAAAAAGATACGGGATAATAATTATATGGACTGAAATCGTTACTGATTACGATTTGTTAATTTTCTACTTTATTTTGTTTGTTTGTTTTGCATATTCAAACTTAATGCATTAGACAAATTTATTCAACTTCTCTCCCTTGGTGAGACGCTTTTGTTATCATTATTTTCCCTTGTTTGGAGCTAGTCTTGGAACTAGATCATCGGTGTTATGCTCAATATAATATTGTTTCTTAACCACTAACATGACTGAAAATTTGTAAAATTATTATAAATTATATAGACATAATATATAGATGTTATGTATACGACCATTGTAGTGAAGACTCTCCTCATCATGAGAACCCAATATTAACTAGTAGGGGAAATTAGTGTAAATATTATTTCTACTTAACTCTATGGTTTAGGACCATAACATTTTTTAGCATTTCACAAATATTGAATTATCACAACTTAATTTTTAACACTAACTCAATGGTATTCACTTTAAACGCCTTGAACCTATAAAATCTTAGGTCGTGGGGGACGCGTCTATTGTGAATAAAATCAGGTGGGAGCCACATCTTAAAGCTTGTAGGTGCAAAGTGTCACACCGAGATAATATGTTAAGTTTGAACCTCCAGGCAGTGGCTGGCGATGCCTGTGCACTTAGAGGAGTAACCTCAGGGTGATGGTTAGGAAAATTGGTACACCTAAGATATTACAGTGAATAAATACTATCTTTGACAATCGTAACTTTTTCTCTATTTCTGAAATTTCTACATAAAATCCTTGTATTGACGTTATTATTCTTATTATCTACTTTCTCTTTCTCTATTATAATTGACACTACTATAAAGAAGGATCCCAGAGGGGAATCTAGAATTGTTCCTGAAGTTATTTGGGAAAGGTCCAAACTACCAACAAATTCTATTCGGCTCCCATTTTTTTAACTCTATATACTATATTCTAAGTACTCAATTAAAAATTTTAAACTGAAATTTTAAATTCCACTTAACTCTTAAAGTACCCCTTTAAGGTTCTATATATATCTTATCTCCTTATTGCTTCTAGTTCCCGCATTCTCCTCAAATATTTACCGAGAAGGATCTCGTAGTACTCTTTTTCTTTCTAAAACTTGGAAATAAATTGCCTGTTACAGCTTGATAAATTATGGTTAATGTATTAAAGGAATTTAGGGTTTTAAATATAATAAAAGTATATGAAACAAGTATATGTGAGTATTTAAATTTTTTTCTCCTCTTTTCAGTTTATTTATTTGTGGACAAAACAGTTGGAAAAAAAAATTAAAAAAAAAAAGAAGTTTGACAAGCTAAAAAGTGAGAGCAGAATCCAAAAGGTTGATGGGTTGCTGGCCCATGTTTTTCGTGTCCAATGTTATCGACGTTTGTTTCATTCAAGGCCCAATTAATCTTATTTTCTTAGTTTGGCTTTTGAGATCAGGGGGCCAAATTTCTCAACTGTCAAGAACAACATGTGCACTTTAATTGAAGGCAGAGCCCAAAACTTACGAGGTAGAATTAAGAAAACAAATAATCCAAGAACAATTGGAATATTTTATTTATCTTCACAATATAACAAAAAATCCAATTATGTGCTCGCCCTTGTCAAGTGTATCATTGCTTGTTATCACATCTTTTGAGAAATTTCTTTGGAGTATTCATAAAAATAATCAAAATTATCCGGACCATTAAAAATAATCACTTTTTAAAAAATTTTAATACATAACTAACTGCTCCACAACTCGATAATATTTTATATTAAGCTCTAAAATTTTGTAAATTTATATAATTTTAGAGTTGAGTATAAAAAAATTATTAGTGCAATGATTGCACTACTTTGATGTTGTATAGTATCAATAATAGTTGTTTTTCTTGCATTACGGAGTTGACAAAGAGGAGAATGACAGAAAACTCAACAGTTATGATTGAAGTTGAAAATGGCACCGCCGAGTCCAAAAAGCGCGTCGGTGATCAGCTCAATGAGTGGAATCATATGTAAAAGCAACGTTTTGGGTAGTGTGAATGCAAACAAGTACAAAAAAGTCTCTGCCTCTCTGATGCCTGCTAGACGTTGAATGTTGACTGTTGAATTTTTACAATTTCAGGGTCAAGAAGTAGTGTTGTGATAAAGCAAGATTCGTGCCAGGAGTTGTTCTGATTTCTTCATAAACGTTTCCCATGGCAAATGAGAAACTTCTTATCTTGTCGTGTTGATTCATGCACTTTGCAGGGACAATAATGCATCCAGTTCATGGATCTAGAAGTTTTACTAAAATGGGATCAAGCAATAATTAGAGGAACCCCTAGAAGACTCAAGATTAAGTTTCAAAGTTAGGCGAACTGGTCCCATGGATGTCTGGCCTGTTTTATGACATTAATGACCGTTTGTTGACCCTTCTTGTCCATTAGTAGTTCTTTCAAAGCTCTGAATCATCAACAAGACTTTGGTGTTTGAGATGTGATAGAGAATGTGATCACATTATTCAATGTGTCAATGGGAAAAGACATATTTAGATAGACATAAATATTAAAAGTCAAAATAATATATATTAATTTATTCACCTTATTGACATCATAGTATATTATATACAAATTTTATATATATAACATTTATATATATATATATAAAGGAAAGTTATTTTATTCTGAATTCTCGCATAAGATATCTATATTTGATTGATGATTATCCATCGTTATCTATCTTTCCTGTGCTTTCAAGAATTACACTTCTTTTGCTGTCTTCCAAAAGTACATCTCACTATCAACAATTTCTAAGTCAAAGAAGGTATATTGAAAGTTCTATAACACAATCACATTTTAATTTACAGCTTTCGCAATGGAAACAGAAATTCTAACTAAGTAGCATGATCTTCCTGTATATGAACCCTGAAGGAAACTCTCTGTAAAAGAATGATCAGGACCTTAAGAAAAGAGAACTGTGTGATATCCCCCAAGCATCTTGCAGCTCTAGAGAATGTGATGCTGATGCTGATGCTGTGCAAAGTCGCTTGCCAACATTTTTACTTGGCACAAGGCTGGGTGCAGACTGCACAGAGGTTATGCAACTCGTAGTGACCCTCCAAGCTCGGCCACTAAAAGAGGAATGAGGGAATGCAGAACATCTGTTATCAACGGCCTATAACTTGGTTCAGGTTGTATACATAGCACCGCCACAGCAGCAACCTATGCAGTTGAAATATAAAGCTCAAATTTGGGAAAAAGGAGGATTATTATGTAATTATTCTAATCATAGTGCTAATTACCTGATATAAGTGTTTTAAATCCATTGTGTCTTTAATTACAGGATCCACAATGCTTGGAAGCTTTGATCTATCAGTGAGCTGAGGCATGGCCTGTCAAATTTGGTTTATAACGTAAGTTCTGATTTATTCTAGAGACATTTACACAGGGTGGAAAAGAAAATTACCCATGTGACAACAGACTGGCATTGTGTTGGTGACATCTTCTCTACTGGCCTTCTTCCCATCAGAAGCTCCAGCAGAACAACCCCAAAAGCATATACATCACTCTTATCAGTTAGTTTACCTGAAATGTAAAAGATCAGAATAACCTTTTCTCTATACTTAAATAGACATTGAGGCAGTATCCATTACAAACAGAAGAAGATGATAGAGATGCTTTAAGAAAACTCATATATGGCATTCCTGTTTTTCTTAGTTAGCGTGGAAGCCAATCTTACTGGGATATGATGCTTGCTCATATCTTTATAAACCACATACTATGCTACTTCATCAACGTGATAGACACTGATAATGTAGTTATGTATAATCCTAGCTGTCTCATCCATGAACTCTGGTATCATTCCTATTAAATGTTCTATCACATTTGTAATCTCCTCAAATGGCAAAGTGCATGCAGAACCATATTACATATTTTCAGAAACAGAGCATCTGATTGAATACATATTTCAAATGATTTTCCACATCATACTACATAAATATACTGTATTTCTATTATGCTTATGTTGACGACTAGGCTCTACTGGTGCTCTAGGTCAAAAACATAGTGACATGAAAATAGGGATCTAATAGGACAGGGTCTAAAATCAGGAAAAAAATATGAAATTCTACTTGAAATTATGAGCAAGGGTGAGCAAAAGAGATTAGTATAAAAAATGTAGGTATCTATATCAAGTGCTACTCTGTGAAAACTATGAACTCAACGAGTGATCCATAGATCATGTATTCCAATGTAAGTTTCATATTCTTCTATGGCTTGACAAAAGTGGGAAGAAGATATAAATATGTCCCGTATCATTTGAAAGCTAGTGTATACTTAAATGGTAAGTCAAATACACACAATGGCAGAAATAATATAACACATAATACACTATTCTCAGTTGGCACACAGTAATCTTGTGGAATACCAACTGATTTCTTCTGAAATCATTTTTTCAAGTCCCCCTCTTTAAATGAAGTTAAAAACAAGAATGTTTATCAGAAAGCAAAATAGAAAGGCATGTTGACAGAAACGTAAAGGCTTACAGGACAGAAGAAGACATAAGTGGGAGAAGCAAAAAATGGCATTTTATAACAGAACAAGCAACCATTATCAAGTTTTAAGTCAATTCAGTCTCTGACATACCCTCTAAAAGGTATTCTGGGGCAACATATCCCAGAGTTCCAGAAAGCTTTACATTCTTGCCCTGAGTCCCAGCAGTCACAGCAAGGCCAAAATCTGAAAGCTGAATGAAGCAAAATGTTAGAAAGGACAGCATTCTACTTAATAGTACAAAGCATGATACACAAAATTGCGCATAAGATTTCACAATTCTTGTATAACATTTACCTTTGCATTAAAGTTGGAATCAAGAAGAATGTTGGATGATTTCAGATCTCTGTGGACCACAGGAGGATTGCAGTGCTCATGGAGATGTTCTAGTCCTCTAGCAATCAGTACAGTAGTTGCAACCATGTTAGCATGAGAAAGAATGAAAAGAAAATAAATGAAACAGTTGGCTAAATGGATTTACCGTGCAACATCAACAGCAATTTTCATCCGTAGATGCCAAGTTAGAGCAGTTCCATGAGTAGGCCCTGAAACATTCATAAAAAAATAAAAATAAAAATGTTAAAATTTAATATATTCCAGTATCTTATGCAAGGTTTTGTAGAATTATGGAGATGAAGTTTGTACCATGCAATTGGTTCTCCAAAGAGCCATTTTGCATTATTTCATATACAAGAAACCTTGTTTCATTGTGGATGCAGTAACCCAAGAGAGAAATTATATTCTGATGCTGGATTTTAGTTAGCCAATTCACCTCATTCTGTAGAGGCAATCAAATGTTTCAACAAAGAAAAACCATTAGTACTGGTAGCAATTTCCAGAAAATAGATATCCAAATCAATCTCAGGAAAAGAAGAAATACATCAAACTCTCTTTCAGCATACTGCCCTCCATCATCTATTCTCTTCACTGCCGCAAGAAATTTGTCACTGAAACGAGCTTTATAAACACGCCCACGACCTCCCTCACCCAGAACATTACTTTCTTGGAAATTATTTGTAGCAGCTTCTAATAACTGGTACTCAACGACAGCAACTGAATCCTTCCTACCAGATGTCCTTAACGAATTAAACCGTTCCATAAGTGGACTCAATGAAAGTCCTCTGCCACTTTCTTCAAATTTCATATAGCAACAGAAATTAAAAGCAAAAGTCAATAATAAAGACAAACATAACTGGAATAATAACTGTTGATTATTTGTCTTGACATAAAAGACAAGAATCAAAGCATATCTGATTTCGCGAAAAGGAAGATACCGAAGTTCTGTTTGCTTTTTCCATGGGAATTCTTCAGGTTTTTCAATCGATAGATCCAAAAGCATAAAAGAAACACCAACAGAACACCGAGGAGAGAGGATGCAACAACGAGTGCTACAAGTATTTTCGTGTTCAGATCTTGATGGTGCACTACTTTAACCTCAGGAGTTCCTGGAACAAATAGAAACAAACGCTTTAGCAAAATATATTGAATTCTTGGGAAAAAAAAATGGCAAACCCACAAAATATGCATTTGGCTGCTGAGGAATAGAAAACTTTCAGCTTAATGATCTCTTAATTTGTAAAGATTCATAAGAAAATACTAACCTTAACTGATAAATTATATCATGAAGAACAATTCTTATTGACCATAAAGAGTCATATAAGATAGAAAATTCTAGTTTCATTTTCTTGTCCAATTTTCTCACAGCCAAATGGAGCCCAAATTCAACATCCAAACAAATGAAAATACCAAATTTAGTAATAAATTCTAAAACTAATACGCAGTCCTAGATTAAATTTATTATTCTCCTTAATTTACAAATTTGACTTCAATTTCTGAAGGTAAAAACCAATTAGGCCTCGCAAGGGAAGACCAAAATCAAAAGAAAGTTTCTAATTTCAAGAATGGACAATTTCCTTAAGCTATAGAGTACTTTAATGAACTGCTTTTCTAGTTTGCTTTCTCTCTGCTCTGCATCATCTCAGCAGCTAAACAGAGAGCAAATTAGCTTTAATGACTAAATCTGCCATACATTAACTTCCTAGTACTTCAAGTTATGAATTTGAGTTGAAATTTGGAAACAAAGCAAACCCTTTAACCCATGCAAGAAAACGAAGCACAGAACTGGAAGTGAACACGTGATACAAAGACCAAACGCTGGCCACTGTTGACATACCTGGAGATTCAGCTTCCATGGCTGCAGAAAACTGAGAAATGGGTTCTCTCTCAGCGGGAAAACCAGGACTATAAGTGGTGGAACCAGTTGTCTGTGGTCTGGCAACAACAAGTATAGACGAAAACAAAGAAATGATACATACCCACATGGCCAGTAGCACAATGAGAAGCTTCATTATCTTTCTCTATCGAGAGAGAGAGAAAAAAAAACTAATAAAGAAAAATAAAAATAAATAAAGCGCGTTAGTGAGTATGTGAAACTTCTTTTTTGCCTTTTCCTTTGGTTGTTTGAATTTTGTTCTTTAACTTTGAATCTACCTATAGTGGTGAATCTCTCTCTCTCTTTCTCTCTCTATCAGAGTTTGCATAAGAGACAAGACAAAGTAAAGGATGTTGCAGAAGAGAACCAAGGAAACACTTTTCCGCTTTTATTTATTTGTCTGGTTATGAACTCGTGGTTGAGTGAGTGAGAGTGCCCAAGCGGGCAAATGAACATGAAGTCATGTGGCAGGTATTGAAAGGTGAAGGCCCGAAAATGACACCATACTCAATTGCTCCATTGCTTAAATGCATCCTAGCTTCTCATATACGAGATTTTGACAACCGCCCGGTTAGTGATTTGGACAAACAATTAATTGCATAATTTCATGATTTTAAATTAATATAAAAAAATTAGTATAACAATAAAATAGGTAGGAAGCAGCATAATTAGAAATATTTAAAATATTTTTTTGTAATAAAATCTATATCTTTTACTTTTTCACTAGATAAATTTAAGTGAGAGACTGAATTCAACATTAGAAACAAATACATCAAAATATTTGAATGATTGAAATTCAGTTTAATTTAGACTTTTCAAACCTAAAAACAAATAATCCCTTACAATATACTCACGTCTATTTACTCAATATTTATAACATAATATAGATTATACTATTCGATACAATAGTATCAAATTTTTAAATTATAATAATCTGAACCATCACTTTTTGACTTGATTTTACTTTCTTCATAACGTTTGATTTATTACAATCCATTAGTAGAATATCACACCGGTTATCAGATTAGGACCATGACATGTTTACTATGAGTTGCTTCATTTTGAAAAGAAATTGCTGAAACTCTTAGTTCTTTCACATTAATGTTACATGGTTTTCATGGGCTTGCAGATGCACATGTTTTGGAGTTTTTTTCTACATTGAGAAATGTCTGGCACAAAACAGGTTGCCGTTGAATAAGCAGCTACAATTACAAGCTGCAATAAAGACCAGCACAAGTTGCCTCATCCTTCACGTATTTGACTATGAATACCTGTGACCCCCATTAACAGCTCCCACTCCTCATCTTCCTAAATCCCATTTGAGCAAAGATAATAATAGTTTTATTATCATTATCAATATAGGTATCAAATCTTGTAAATCATTGAATAAAGATGTGGAAATTTCATTTCTAGGTGTTAACTCTTTCAATGTGATTGTAATTGAATTATTCCATCTGTGTGAGTGTGACATGATCACAGATCTCGTGTGAACTACTGCCTAATATTAACAACAACAAGACACGAAATTAATGAATCATACAAGTTGACTAAAAGGCTAAATGGCAAGTGAGGAGTCAATTTAAACAAATGAATGAACGTTGAAGCTCTGAAAACGAAAATTGATGTGTACATGTTTAGTCAATTTCAGTGGCTTCTATAATCAAATCCTCCATAAACCCTCTTGAGCTTTTTTCAAATATTTTATGGAATATAAAATTCTTTATAGATGTATATAAAGGAATGATATGGTCCTCTACTCCTCTTCACAACATCTCACCTCTTACTCCATTGTTATTGCACATGGGATTGCTTGAATAACCCAATCCGGGGCTCATGCTTCAATACTTTCCACTACCCATTTATTTTGAATCCAAATATACTATTAATCATCTTTTTAGTTGTAAATATTTAGATTTTTTCTTCATAAATGAACATTTGGGTTTTTCAATGTTGACAAAACAAACTCAAAAATGTTGTTTTGACTTTTTCTTTAGTATTTACTAATAATAATTCTCAAATCTTGATCAAAGAAAACAATTATCTAAGTATGTACCGTAGATTTCTCTCATAATTTGTTGAAATCTCACATGACTATCTATAATTTGAAAATCTAGAAAATCTCACCATCTTCAATCAACCTTTATCGACACTAACAATAACAAAGAAAATTGATAAGAGAATATATTAATGAGAGTGTCATTTTATCTAGTGTATCACATATTTTAATAAATTTTTATTTATTTTTTATAATTATCATCTTTGAAGATGATTTATCTATCTATGATTTTCTCTTTTAATTAATGATTTCATCATATTATCATCATAAAATTAAACATTAATTAAAACAAGTGATATGACAGATGACAATTATTGTCACATCAGTTAAAGGACAAATATTATATCATAACTTTGTAAGTATAACATTATTCTTTTTAATATTATATGTCTCGATTAGGATCCCAAAAGTGTCAAATAAATATATTACAAAATTGTTTCTTGTGAAGTTAAGTGTCTTCTCTTGTGTAACTTGGATTGGGATTATTATTGGAGCATCATGTGTATAGCAATGCCAAAGTCATCTTGATGTCATTCCCTAATGAAAAATAACACAAGTTATGAAGGCCAATGATTATTTTAATTAATTAAGGTTATATTTTATTATTAATAATTTTCAACTATATATTTGTTGGGTGTATGTAGCCATATGATCAAGGACCAATAATGAAAGGAACATATTAAGCCATGTGCTTCAATGTCTCTATGTCTATTTTGTCAACAACTTCCCTTTATCTTATTGCTATATCACCAAAATAAAACAAACAAATATTACATGCCTTTCAAAGAGAATTGCTACAGTATTATGAGTAGATACCGAAACAATATTCTAATAACATATAACGATATCTAATTATCTAATAACAAATTATTAATCTGATAATTACATTGATAACGTCATTAATCTGAGAGTATATCGTACTGTATTCTCATGAAAACTTAGTTGACTTGAGAATGGGTAGAGTCTTGGACCGTCAAGCTGGACCTGGTCCAGATCGGGCAAGCATAATCTTCGATTGGAGATCCATGTCATGGATGCCATAGCCCCAAAGCCATTTTGATGTTTATAGTAAATTTGATAAGGAAAAGTTATTCTTATGTATGTGTACACTCTATGTATATATATACATATAGACTATCCTTACCTGAAATGACCTATTTTCTAATATGGGATTTTAAAGAAAGTTGTGTTATATACTTTCTTTATTGAAAAAGTGAAAATTAATATTATATTTTGTTAGTTTCTTTTGTCCTTTAAATAATATTCTGTGTAAATTAATATTATAGAGCCAGAGACATATTTCTTTGGTCAAATCATTAAACTAGAAAACTTTGAGCAATTACTAACAACTTTTATGATATTTTAGTTAAAATATGACTAAAAATTTAAGAATATTTTTGAAGAATTTTGTTCTTCCTCTGCTTTGCAAGACCCGTTAGGACGAGATGGCTCAACTTTATTGCTGGCTGCATTTGCAGGCAAGACCATTCTTGAGGGATCACAAGGTACTTTCATTTGACAGGGTTGGTTTTCAACATAGCTTCATGAGATGTAGGAGAAGCTCTAACTGTTTCCATATTCTGATATGGTAGAATATCAAGCTGTAACCAGAAATGGAAAAGTTAGATTAAAAAATGCACATGACCCCCTATACATTTAGTCAGCCATATAGTTTAGCAGTTCCTGCTCTAAATAAGTCATAAAACCAGAAACTTATGGAATTAAAAAAAATAGAATCATGCATCACCATTTAGTTACTATAATTATACATGTTAATACAGTGAATTCTCATATGTTACTTGTTCTTTATCCTTGTTTTAAGTACAATGGATCTTATCATAACCTAATTAAAGAAGGCACATTAGAAGCCGCCAGAGGATCTCACTGTTTGTTACACACACCTAGGTGCAACACTCTTCGTCCTGAGTACTCCATAACTCTTGTAGGACTACAAGTTTTCGAAATATTCATTGCACTTAACCATGCATTAGTGGACTTCCTCAGCTTATGAAAACCAACCAACATGGTGTACAGGCTATGTCCTAACTTATAATGAGCATTACTATTCCAGATACAGAGAGTCCCCAAAAGACAAAATGCAAAACAAAGTTGGAGCACTTGGTGGAATGGTAATTATAATATTCTCAGGGAGAGGTTATGATGCCAATAAACGACGAAAAGAAACGGCTAAAACTACCCAGAACAACAGAGCCTGCA
>JANKKB010027963.1:0-12552 GCA_026225775.1 Bursera palmeri | reverse complement strand
AACACTAACACCACCTCTCTCAATGCTTATTTCCTCGAACAAACTTTCAAGACCAACCTGCTTTACTTTAAGGTGAGAATTACATTAACCTCATTAAGGTTATCAAGTTTTTTGAAACTATATAAAGTTCCAAAAGTTTAAAAAAATATATATATAATAACGTAAATAAATCCGTGGCTCTACGTTCCCACGCACGCTGTTTGACCCACGGCTGACGGGCCAAATTTTGGTAGAAGAGAATACAGACACAGTAGGTCAAGTTTCGAAGCGCAAGGTCATGTCATCCACAAATGGCGGACGATCGTTAATTATAAATTAACTAAAGTACCTCTAGTCGTCGTTAAAAGGACGAATCAATCGTCAGACTTAGACATAATATATAAATATGAAACGCTCACTTTTTTAGATTCGTTCATATCAAATTAGAATTTTTTTATTCAAAAAAATCCTAACGCGACTTCTTTCAAATCTCAACTAATTTTTTCACAGTTACCACTGGATTCGATGCTTGTCATCGAGATCCGGATCTCCCCCAACTTACGGTCAAAATCTTTTCTATAACTGCATTACTTGGAGCTCCACTTACAGAAAACCGCTAACATACACTGAAACTACCATGCAACTATTACTTGAAGCAATTTTATTCAACTGTCGGAGCTTATGAAGATGAATATATAGAACAACAATGATCTCATCTACATATCATGTCGATATTACTTTCACCTATTAGTTAAATGCTTAACAAAGAAGAACCCTTCAATGAACAAACCACTTTGAAAACCCTACACAAAACTCCATTTAATAGCCTTCACCACCATTTCGGGAAGAGTTCTGAATTCTTGGATACAACAGGCCTTTGATCAATGATGATACCACCAAGATGCCAAGGCTTGTGTAACATGAAAGAAAAAGAATAAACTTCGAACTCTGTAGGTAGTTGTCCGTTTGTTGTGCTGGTAACTATATAATAACTATAGAAAACAGAACAATTCAATGAAACTTAGTACCATAACTATAAATTTATTTCTATACAACCATTTGAACTAACAAAGATATTGGAGCAATATGAACACCAAAAAGTGATCATAACAGGCATTTATTTTCTGCCAATGAATCGAGATGGATAAAGAGATGCTTAAAAAAATGTAGAATTGAACTGTTTACTTATATCTGCAGAAAACCTTCAAAAATGGTTGAGGCAGCACTCCCTACATCATTTGATGGTAGGCACATATGTCTCCATCACCTTGAGTTGGTCCTCAGCTCGCCATTTTATTCAGCAACAGCAGGATTAACAAGAATATAGACAACTCAAGCACAAATTTAGGAACTGTCACTCGTTCAACAATTTGCTGCCACCTGAAAGTTCAACCAGTAGATAGCTGCTGATAAAGCCTGTTGTCCATTTCAGGATCTTCATTACAAATGGAGATCATCCTTATAAGGCCTAAAGGACCAACCTTATAAGTCAATAGTAAATTGTATCAACCACTACTAAGTGAATCAACTTAATTGCCTAAAAAAGAGGCTATTGGATCATCTACAACAATTAGAATATAATCTTATTTAAGAAAGTTCAATATCAGTATTAAAACACATTGATTTTAATGGAGAAAAAATATTCCTGAAACATAAAAAAAGAAAAAAAGAAAAAGGAAAAAGACAGATACACAAATCAAAGTCTGCAGAACAGGCAAACATAAAGGTAATAAATTCATCATAAAAGAAATGAGGACTTACCAGTGTTCTTCCTTGAAGGAGCTATTTTCATTATTAATTTCCTCCATGGCAAATTCTTCCAAAATAGAACGCTGGCGTTCATTTAATGTACTAACCCTAAAAATAAGAAATAAAAAAATAAGATAGCGCATTGCTGGCTTACCACAGCAAACTCAGTCACAAATTCTAAAAGTAATCACAGTGAAAGGTCCATTTCCACATTCTATTTAATAGAAAATAGCTTTGACAACACTTTATCCAACATTTGATCCCTGTCCTTGTATATCAATTTGATACACAAGTAAAAAGTTCAAGTCCTCAATAAGTTAATGTCCCCACATTTTTGCCAGCAACAACAAATCATGTAAAAGCCCTAGAACCTATGTTATAGCCAGCATACATTGTCAAAGCAGTCTCAACACCACTAATACATTTGCAAAAGTAAAAAGTGTATATTTTTGCCAATTGATATTTCTTACGGCAAGAATTCTTGTTTCACCTAAAGTAATGCAGCAATGACCTGTTCTTGTGGCCCAATAATCAACAGCAAATTTAGACCTAGATTACTGTAATTCAGAGTCAAATGAGGTAACAAACAAGAACAAATTCTAAGTTCAAGATTGGCAAAAAATTCAAAGCTATCCTCATTTAACATAGTCAAATACTTAAGTAAGCATTAGGCTCATTTTTACAATCTCAAGTTGCAGACACAACATAGTTAAAAACTAGAAGTTTAATTTGCCTATCCAGAAAATACAAAATTGCAGAGGGGGAAAAAGAAGATATTCTCCACAGACACTTTCAACACCATAGTCGTCCTTATTTATATCTGTTGTATGAAAACATAGGGAAGCAATTACTGTTGACAAAAAATGAAGTATAGAGAGCTAAACAAAGATTGCTAAAACATTTTAGTAATAGAATTGCAATGCAACAAGAGCGAAAAACAA
Organism: Bursera palmeri; assembly: GCA_026225775.1. Taxonomy (NCBI): domain Eukaryota; kingdom Viridiplantae; phylum Streptophyta; class Magnoliopsida; order Sapindales; family Burseraceae; genus Bursera; species Bursera palmeri. Next base: position 9,883 of record JANKKB010027963.1, on the reverse strand, counting down.
AGCTTACGTGGGGAAATTAACACGGAAGCGCACATATTGATCTCCATGGTTTATAAAAAGACCATGCTTTGGTAGTCCTGTGTATGCTTACAGGTTAGGGATATTTTAAGTAATGTGAGTAACTTCAAGCATGACAAAATACCTTTAATATACCTTTTCCTCTTAATACTAGGAGTTGTCCAGGTTGAACTCCCTTTGGTATCTGCTAGGGCCAAAATTGGAATCAATAAAGCTAAAATCAAACATGGCTGGAGCAAACCATAACTTAATAGATAAAGATAAAATATAAGTTGCAGTTCGGGACATGCAATTTGAATGGTATGGACATCATAAAAATGGCATTCAACCTTGTTTCACAAGGATTGCTATTATTATTATTATTTTATCTCCCAAAATATGATTAATAGAATTAGGGCCAAATACAAGCAGCAAATTCTGAAAAGAAAAGAAAAAAAGAATTTGTAGATAATAAACAAATTCATTTGTTCTGCCAATGCTTCATGACATTCTCATTGATGAATGTTCTACTACATCACTACCGTATTCTCCAAATTTTTTGCACATCAATGTGTTCAAACCAAACAGAAATATGACCCCACAGGCTCATGTTATCCTTTTGAAATTTCTCAAATACCAGAGAGCTTAGAGAGGGATAATTTTTTTTTTTTGTAATAATCTTTCGTTCTTTGGGTTTAAAACAAAACCACACTTCAACCACATATAGTCACATAACAAATCCCTTAACTCCATATGACAACAAAAAAACAGCTTGCTTGATGGAGACAAGTGGCAGGCTCCTTTAAAAGTCTATAAACGTAGGAGTAAAGATTCCAAAGCTCAATTTTTKATTTGGCATAYTTTAGATAATGTTGGAACAATATGGGATTTAGTGTAAGGAGTCATCAGCTCATAACTTCTTCTTTGAAATTCCAGAATTTTGGAAAGTCTAAGAGTCAGTCAAGGAAAGTCTAAGAATCAGTCAAAGTCTTTGAGTCATTTATGTCTTCTTTCTATTTTCGAGGAGTCTAATTACTAGTATAAATATGTAAGGTGTGCTGGACTGCTGGATAATGAAAGAAATATTTTAAAGAAAAGCTTCAGGTTATTTTGATTGTGTGATGCAATCTGTTCGTAGGTGTGAAGCCTAAGTTCCAGTTATTTTCATCCTTTTCTAATCTCTAAGAAACCCTAAACAAACCACCCAGAACTATTCTGCAATATTTTTCCTCAAATAATGAGGCCCTGCCAGTGCTGCATCATTGCTTCAGTTAAAAATGTGATGCCAGGTTTGCGATTATATAGAAAAAGATAATAATAAAATAGACAGAACTATTACTTTTACTTGCACCTTCCCTGACAAAGTGGGCACATCAACCTTTCCACCAAGAATAGCCTGTACGAACATTCAAATTTTAAGTTTTTCTATAAAGATATTTCAACATTGTATGCTATATATTTATTTCAGTAAGGCATGGTAGATGATACTACTTCACACTTAAAGTATAAAACGCTGGAACAAACTTATTTGTGTAGTGCCAGTTTTCATACTGAAAATAATAAAAAATAAAGAATCAATGTAGGTATATCAGTATGAGATTATAAGGTATTAACAAATAAATGGGTCAAGAGGATAAAATAATGTATTTAAAATTTGAAACAATGAATAAATTCATAAAAGATGCTGATACATCATCATGCTGACGGGAAGATGCCCAAAGCATAGTGTGACAAATATTTTACATAAGGATCAGTTCTCACTTGTGTAAAGCTGATATTAGAGTCCACATAGACATCTGCACCATCTCTAGTAAAGACAGGATCGTCAGCTACCTATAAAGAAACAGATGCTTAGAAAGTGAAGGACAATACAAATCCCACACAACAACTAACATTAGCTGCACACCAACATTAAATAGTGTTAATTTATTTACATAATCTAATTTCCATATATAGCGGTAGTCCAGATCAAATGATAAATATGACCATTCTAGCCAAGGAAGACAAAGTGTAAAATTTTGCCTTGAGTTTAATGTATACGTTCCCAGGTTGGCGTCCTTGTCCCCCAGCATTACCAGCCTCTGGAATACGTATTGTATCTCCAGAATCGACACCTAATAAATTTATTGAACAAGAAGAGGAAAAAAGAATTAAAAAATGAATGCAAAACAAATTCAACAGTGAGAGCCGAAATAATATAACTTTATTATTACAGATAAATCACAGAAATGATTATGGACACAGATTAAAGTATTGGAGTTGCACCTATACAGCACTTGGCATTCCAGTCAAATGCTCCAACACTGAAATCGGTGTCCACAGTTAGACTGCATCTCATTTATGGCAAAAGGTTACATCCACCTTTCTTTTTCTAGGAGTTCTTTCTTGTTAGACACCTCGACCCCATGTCAAATTCGTCAAGGACCATCAAGAAGATTTATGTTGTTTGGGTGTGTACACAGATTCATATGAGTGATAGATGTAAGTAAATTTAATCAATCTTTGTTAAGCTTTGGGTTAAATACAGGAAAATGCAAGTTTTCATCTTTTATCAATAACCTTCCCTAAACGGGAAACTTTTGCAAAAAACTGACATAACTCGGAGGCAAATTATAATGAAATGTAGTAGAGAAGGTTTCAGATCAATTTTAGAAATCAGAGGAGGCCATTGAGAAAAAAGAAATTAAAACTTTGCATCTGTCTGTACTTAAGCCACATCATATATCCCCCAAGTCTTGGGTCAAATTCAAGCAGATACAAATATTTTGCTTTTTAATGATGATGAATTATTTTTTTGCCTCACCTTTATTCACTTATATCTCTAGTTACCAATAAATGTTCGTTTATAACAAGTCAAAATGATGTATTTCTCACCAAAACAGTCATTAATTTGCTAAGCCCTATAACCCCTCAACATCTTGCTCAAGTTTACAAAACAACTGTTAAGTGCACAGTGTTATTAAGCTTAGCCAATCCCACATAATGGATACAACTTTTAAAAATATCATAAAGCAACAGACATAAATACAATTCAAAAACAAACAAATCCATTTGCAACCTCATCTATCTTTTAAACTAATTTTAATTTTCTATTGCCCAGGACCTTTCCTAGCCCACATCTTGGCCACTAGAGATAGCAAAGCTCAAGTAAAGTCATCAAAGTAAAGAATTAAAAATCAACCTGCTGGAATGGTAACTTGAACTTCCTTGATGCCATCAACAACCCCTGAACCTTTACATGACATGCAGTATTCCTAAACCAAAAGGAAATAACATTGACTAATATCAATTACTCAAAAATATAAAAATAAATTACGTATGCACACAAATTCGCAACAAACCTTAACGACTTGTCCCGACCCTTTACAGGTGCTGCATGTCGATGTAAATGGAGGAATTGTAACCTGGTTCAAAATTGGAAAATTTAATAAAGAATATATATATATAAATAAAAAGTCAAACTCTAAAATAACAGGAAAAGATATATCCTCACAAAGTGAACCCTTTCAGAAGGATTATCCACTAATCATCATCAGTGATCTTCAAAGCACTTACTCTCCCTATGCCTCTGCATGTGGGACAAACTGTTCTTCCAGCATCAATTGGATAGCCACGTCCATCTACATAAATAAGAAAGGGAAAATAGAACTCAAGCGTTACTGAAGTAGAACAAACAAATCCATATAAATACTGAAGGCAAAGAACAATAGAACTAATATGCAATTGAAGTGCCTTTCCGTCAATTTCCTGAACATGGTATGATTCCAGGGAAATATCAGTCTCACTCACAGCAAGAATCGCAGGGCACAAATGCATCAAAAGACACATGTTTTGTACATCCTTTAGCAGCTTCAGCAAAAGAGAGTAACAACTCCACCTATAGAATTCCGAACAAAACATGGTACATGTATTTAGCTTGGAAATATAGAGACTCAGCCTATATAGATACTGGTGATCAGAAGCAAAAGAAGTTGACCTGAATATCAGGTTTATGGCTAGTCTCATCTTCAAAAATCTGCAAACCATTAATAACTTCTATTTCAATAATAACTGGTCAAGACAACAAATTGCATTAAGAAAAAAATAAGGGAACAAGAAAAATACCTCAGAAAATATTTTATGGAATGAATCTGAGAAATGAGTTTGGTAAGAATATCTAAATCCTTCTGTATCACCAGTACTATATTCCACGTTCTCTGAGCCTCTACTTCGCCTCTTCGTTAAACAAAGGATTAAGAGAATATTTCAGTTATTTTACAAATCTTTGATGGGGACACAAGAATCAGAATGCAGATATTTTGAAATCTTCATTTCAGTAAAACTAGAACTGCCTTCTATGAAAACACCAAAGACTAACAAATACAGACCAAAGATTCCTAGTGACGAAGAATCAAATTAGAAGTGATAAACCAAGTTAAATAAAAAGAAAAGAGGTAGAGAGAAGAAAAAGAGGTTACCCTATCATATTGTGCCCTCTTCTCTGAATCTCGCAGAGTCTGCACCATACCAGAATGACTAAATTATCATACATAAAGAAAATTACAGCATGGTGGAAACCATTACAAAACATGACAACTGCAATGCTAATGGAACAAGAAAGCTTTTAGTTATCAGAATAAAAAGCATGAGAAAAACAAATATTTCATACTTCACAAGTAAACTAGAACCACAAACCTCATAGGCATCTCTTATCTCCTGAAATTTCCTCTTTGCAGAAGGGTTATTCTTATTTGCATCTGGATGATACTTCTTGGCAAGCTGTATTATTTCATGGAAATGCAGAAATGTAACATATTTGTCTCAATTCTGACCACAAGCTCCATTAGAAGTCGCCTAAACTAAATTATTCCAAAAACTAAAAGGTAACCACATAGTTTTCACCCAGACACTTAGGCCCCTATTATTAACAGGTTAGATGAAACCTAGAAAAGGCCCCACTGGACCAACATATAACAGCGAAGAGTGAATGTAAGATAGAAGAGAAGAAAGAACAAGACTATCAAAATTACATTACAATATGGTATATCTTATCGCACTGACTAAACATAAAATTCCCTCACCTAAAAGCATGTTCCGTATTCAAAATATACTCACCATATGAAATGCCTTTTTTATCTCATCCTGGCTAGCATTTTCAGGAACACCCAGAATTTCGTAGCAGTCTCGCTGACTGGAGTAGCAAGATCCTAGAAAATTACATCGAGACATAATAATAAGAACCAAAGAAATGTAAAATGCTCAACTTTTCTCCTTAAAAGATTAAAACGTTAAAAAATAAAATTGTAACTGAGACCTGTAGCATGAATATGGCGCTTTGACAATAACTTTCCACCGGTTGCAAAATCAGCAGGTTTTGCAATAACACAACTACAACTGCGCAAAGCTTATCCAAACCAACAAAAAAAAAAAAGGTATAACTAATTAATATTAGCTAAACCTAATTAGAAAAGAATCCATTATAAATCTAAAAGTGGAGATAAACGTGTAAAAGGATAGCTTACCTCGCCTATGAAAATATGATCGATGCAATGTAGAAGCTTTATCAGGCCAAAGACCTTCATTAATGGACGATTTTACAGCCATAGAAGACAGTAACTGCCGTCGACACTGCAAAGCAATAAATACTTAATCAGTAAAATGTAATAAAAAAGAGAAAAACAAAGTGATTAGAATTCGCTTTAGTTTGATGAACTGACCAGCCCTAGCCAGCGAAATCTTCCCATTTTCAACTGAAAAAGATTCTTAAATTTCTCAGTATGTTATGAGCAATAACAGAATTAAATCGGTCGTCGCGTTGCTCAAGAAACGAATTATCAGAAGCTTTCGCGGTGCGCCGGTTTGGGGTTTATTTGGGGCTTAAGGAAAACTTGGAAACAAAAAATTACTCAATAGACATCAATACGACGTCGTTCGGACCGACATTCAACGTTAAATCGTAAATTAAATCTTGGCCGTATGTCTATGTTGCTGCACTTAATCCGATGATCCAGAATTTTCACTTCTTGCCTCGAGTCACTGTATAATAGAGAAATTAGAAAAGAAAGAATGCTAACGGCTCCCATGGCAATTCGCTCGCTTTTAGCGAATCTAAAACGGTGAGTTTCACGATTGAGCTCCCTCTGGAAATTGAAATCTCTTATTAGCTCTCCGTCACTAATTTTCTGAAAATTATATTTGAAATGCAGCAACAAAGTTCAGTTGGAACCTGTAACTACGCGGAGGTTCATAACCTCATGCGCCTCGCCAATGAAACCAATCAGAGAATCTATGATTTCCAAAGACGGCGACCTTGAAAGTAACATCTTGAGATTGAAATTTCCCAGGAGCAGCGCGACCGCGGTGATTCAAAATTGGGTGGATTCGGGCCACAAAGTTACCGTTTCAGAGCTCCGATTCATCTCCAGGCAGCTCCTGAAATTCAAGCGCTACAATCACGCACTCGAGGTTCAATTTTTCTTCTACTTTGCTGCCCAAAGATTCGTTCATTTTGGATTTTTATCTTTGGTTGCTACAACTTCGTTTTGTTCCCAAAATGATGTTATCACCAAAGTTTCTTAGCTGCACTTGGAAGTACTTCAGAGTATTAATGCTTTTGCATAAAAACACTTTTTTTAAAAGCTTTGAGTTAAGTTCCTGAAATCTATAAGCACGATCTAATAAACTTTACAGATATTTCAGTGATACTTTGGAAGTGGAACCTTCTTATGCCAGATTTTCTTAGTTGCTACTTGTTGAATGTGTTGTTATTAGAATGTCCAGGGTTGATTATGCGGAATTGTTTGTTATTTTTATTTCAATAATTCATCCCAAAATATATTCTACAATTTTTTTTTTCTGTTGACATACAGATATTGACATGGATGGAAACTCAAAACAGTTTTCGGATGTCGGCAGCTGATCATGCCATTAGATTGGGACTGATTATTGAAGCCCATGGTTTAATGGAGGCTGAAAAGTATTTCATGTGTATACCCAACAGTGCTTCACAGAAAGCTGCCGGTCTCACTCTTCTTCACGGTTATGTAAAAGAAAGAGCCATTGACAAAGCCGAGTCTCTCATGATGAAACTGAGTGGCTTGGGGCTGATTGTGAGCCCGCATCCATTTAATGAGATGATGAAACTTTATATGGCCACATCTCAATATCATAAAGTGCCCCTTGTTATTTTGCGAATGAAGCAAAACAAAATACCCAGAAATGTTCTCTCCTACAACCTTTGGATGAACAGTTGTGCTGCGATTTCTGGGGCCCCTTCAGTGGAGATGGTTTATAAAGAAATGTTGAGGGATAAAAATGTTGAAGTGGGATGGAGCTCCCTGTCTACTTTAGCCAATGCTTATATAAAAGCAGGCCTTGTTAATAAGGCCCTTTTGGCCCTAAAAAATGCAGAGAAGAAGCTATCTACCTGTAACCGCCTTGGTTATCTCTTCCTCATTACACTATATGCCACTTTGAATGATAAGAAGGGAGTTCTTCGACTTTGGGACGCTAGTAAAGCTGTGGCTGGGAGAATCACATGTGCCAATTACATGTGTGTACTATCATGCTTGGTGAAGTTAGGTTATCTTTTTGAAGCCAAGAGGATTTTTATTGAATGGGAGTCCAATTGTCGGAATTATGACATTAGAGTTTCCAACATACTTTTAGGTGCATACATGCGGAATGGACTGACAAAAGAAGCCGAGTCATTACATCTCCACACATTAGAGAAAGGTGGCCGCCCAAATTATAAGACTTGGGAGATTCTTATGGAGGGATGGGTGAAAAACAGGAATATGGGCAAAGCTATCGATGCCATGAAGAAAGGGTTTTCTATGTTGAAGCATTGCGATTGGAGGCCATCACAAGGTATTTTATTGGCCATCGCTGAGTACTTTGAGAATCAAGGGAATTTTGAAGAAGCAAACCAGTACATTAGAGTTATCCATCGGCTAGGTCTTGTAGATTTACCATTGTATAAATCATTGCTTAGAATGCACCTCAGTGCACAGAAACCGGCTTTTGGCATTCTTAAAATGATGGAGAAGGATAAAATAGAGATAGATAATGACACTTCTACCCTTATTCAAGCCTTAAACTTGCAAGTAAAATTATAGAATGAGTTCTAATAGTTTCCTGTTGCAGTTGGTGGAAAACCAGTTAAAATCTTACCAGGATTTGCCTTTGAAAACTGGGTGAGTACAGGAAAATGTGAAAGCTTGCCGCAATAAAAATTAAAAGCTTCCTTCTCTGAAGTTTGTTATGTTTTGTTTAGAGCTTCAAGTTTTGTTACTTTTAACAACTGGCGTGTCAGGGTGGTGCCGCTGCTGGCAGATGGATGTCACTTGGGCCATTTTCTGTGCTCAATCGTAATACTTAGTAAGTATAAGGAATATATCTGGGATATTTGAAGACGTCATTTGGGCCCTTTCCTGCACTTGGTTCTAATTAATTTCACAAAAATTATTTTCTACTATGGCATTTCAATCTTTATAAGTGTTTTCTTAATATTACATATAGTCTGGGAGTTCATTACAAATCATAAGCACACATATCCGTTCTATAATTTTGTATGTAGTTTCGAATGGATGAACAACAAATCATATGCAGGCACCTTACAGCATTTGCAATCACAAATAATGGTTGAGATTCAAGTTAATGCAGCCGTCAGAATCTTGTGGAAGCCTTTGTTGTGCTCGAGCAATTTATCCCGAGATGGTATGCACTCTTTGATAATGGGAACTTCAAGAAAATTATCCAACCAAGCAGTGAGTAGAGGCATGGTCTCGGCATCAATCAGGTTCACACCCGCAATTTCCTCAGTAATTCTACCCCAGATTCCGATCCAGCCGACCGCAATGTCCAAAAAGCCTATCGTTTCACCTCCAAAAAAGGGCTTTCCCTCAAGACCTTTTTCGAGGGTCTTAAGATTCTCTCTAGCTTTTGCAGCCTTCTCTTGTTCCTCTCCACCTTTTGAGGCAAATGCACCCATAACTTCAGATACACACTGAAGAAAAAATTGACTGTATTAGTCCAGCATGAATAGTGGAGAGCTGCCTCATGAATTATGCTTGATAATAGTAATGAAAATTATTATCCCTAGTGAAAGTTGAACTATCTGGTATTTTGAGTACATGAACTAGCTTCAAGCTCTAAGGTAGCTTTTCTTACCTTTTCGTCGAAGAATTTGGCCCAGAAGCGTGCCTGGGCCCTTTCATAGGGATCTCCTGGGAGGAGTGGATTTTGTTCCCACATCTCGTCAATGTATTCCATGATCAGGAGTGATTCCGCCACGGGTTTACCATTGTGCACAAGAACTGGAACTTTTTTATGGACGGGGTTGTATCGCAACAGCAAGCTACTCTTGTTGGGTAGATCCTCTTCGATGTTCTCGTACTCGACACCCTTAAGTTTCAGAGCCCACCTGACCCTAAGAGCAAAAGGACTTGCCCAATACCCAAGCAACTTCACGCTTTTTTCAGCCATTTTTGCTTTCCACCAAGCAGGTCTCTTATCTTAAAAGACGAATTATGAACATTGAATAGTACTTGGCAATTTGTACACGCACCAACATCTTCGTCAGGGCCGCCTAAGTTGGGGGTAAATACATAGACACCCTCAAGGTTTAGTCTAAGTAATAAACTCACCCCTATATTTATAAAGTAACATAAAAACCTCCATTTTGATATTTTAAGTAACATTAAGGTCCCTATTTTTATGGGTTAAAACCCCATGTTTTCTAATTCTGGGGGTGTCTATGTTACTTTATAAATAATAGGGGTGAGATTGTTACTTAGACCGAACCTCAGGGGTGTCTATGTATTTACCCCGCCTAAGTTGACTTGAACCAAATAAACAAAACTTGGAACACCAAACATGGACCCACGACATTCAATTTTATTTCGTC
>JANKKB010027962.1:0-12551 GCA_026225775.1 Bursera palmeri | reverse complement strand
GTATACGTCACGGTAAGATTTCTAACTTTGAAATCTTATACTAACACCCCTGAATCACTGTTCCCGAAAATCCGGGATATGACATTAAATGCTATAATTTAGGATTACAAAGGCTTTTATTTTTTTTCTTTTCTTTAAGATAGTAGGGGATTTCAAATAGCACGACTCTTAGTTTTACATTACTGAAAAGGCTCAACTTATATTTAATCATGTCATTAACTATAAATATGAAATGATGCTAGACATTAGACAATCCATTCATTAGTTGATAATTTTCACATCTATATTTGATTAAAAAAAATTGTATTACTTAAAAATATTTTTCAAAAGATGATGATAACTTTATGAAACTACTTTTCAATATTGTTGAACCTTATGCTAATAAAAATCTATGAAATATGTATAATTAGGTATCTATTATTATACATATTTACTCATCACTGCATTCCACCATTAATTGATTATCAACGCAAATCATCTGTGGTTATTGTCACACCAAAAAAAATTTACCATGAATTTGAAATTTTCTTTTAAAAAACTTATTCTCTTTGTGTATATTGTTTAAATAAAACACTGATTTATTCATTGTTTTTTCTATATGTACGAATCATAAGAGTCATAAACATTCCACGAAGTTTCCCTAGGCTTTAGTCATAAAGACATTTTCAATTTCAATTAATTATATGCCTCTTAGGTCATCATAATGACATTTTTGGAAGGATAAATATTATATTACATATATAATCCTTTATGTTACTATCTTTGACGATTATTTCTAACATGATAGGTCCCAGTCAGAGACTTTGAACAAACTTCTTGTATTACTAAAATAGTTCTCTTCGGGTGAGAATAACCACATTCAATACTTAATAATCATCATCTCCTATTATGCTTTTCTCCCTATTTAAAGGCAACAATTAATTGAAATACTTGCTAGTAGACTCCTACATACAGACTCATGCTAATGTGGTCATAATCATGCAGCTACCACTACTCCTATCATGCTTATCACGTAGAGAACCGCTTCTTCAGCATGCAGACGTTGGCTATACTTTCTCAATAGTGCTCCACTAGTGCTCCACCTCTTTTCATGCAATATGCCATCCACTAGTGCTCCACCACTTTTAATGCAATATGCCATCCACTAGTGCTCCACCACTTTTAATGCAATATGGAGTCTTGTACTTTGGCCACGTACTTGGGTTTGGCTTAGGTGAACTGAGTGATTTCCTTGGCTTATCATAACATCATTCAAAAGATGATTCCATCTAATTGGATGAGGAAAAAGAGGAAGTAGAAGTGCTGAGAAAACAAAGAGAAAATCCCTAGTGTTTTCCCTGTAAGACATCTTGTCATCTTGTCTCTTTCCTTACGTAAGGTGCTTCATTTAATTTAAAACAAAGAGAAATCCTCTGGGCTCTGCCCTCTGCCTCATATCTTTCTCTAAATCAACCAGTGGCTTCGAAACGCACTTGAACCTGTAAGTTTCTGTGCATTCTTGAATTTTATTATATGTATTTTTTTGTTATGTTTTAATTATCTTAATTTAAAAGACAAATGCATCTGGTTGGGTTGTTTCATAATAAAAATAGAAAATCTTGAAGATCAGATCGAACCCAGCTAGTTAATTAATAGATCCAACACAAGAACTTAAAAAAATATATATATTTTGAATAGAAAATAGTTGAGAAAAAAATTATTGGAAAGTATTTTAGCATGAATTGAAAATTTCTTTTTAAAAACTTTTTTCTCTTTGTCCATGTTGTTTAAATAAAATACTAATTTATTTCATTGTTTTTTTAATTTATCTGTGTAGAACCTTAAATATCAAAATATAATAAATATAGATTTATTTGTGTTACAAGGAAGGTTCTTGACACTTTCCTTGTTAAAAGAGTAAAGAGAGAGAAAAGAAAATAATTAAACATTTCCTTCACTTGAAAATACTCAGAGATCCCCCGGTCTCTGTGCTCTGCTTCTGATCAAAGGCACAAGTAATTTCTTTCTTTGAAGGAACCACTCAATTCCAACTCACTTCAAAGCTTGGCAATCATTGGCTTCAAAACACGCTCACAACTGTAAGTTTTGGGATTTCTTTTTTTTTATGCACCGAGTTGGTTTGTTTGAGAGTGAATTTCGTAAGTGTTCGAGATCCGAATAGTTTAGAATCACAGATCCAACAAAAGATCGAAGTTGACCATACTTTGAGAAAATCAATTCAATTTCTTAGAATTTTGGTTGATGGGCGACAATTATTATCTTATCAATGTTATCTTAAAAATGCTTAATAAAAGGGTCAAGGTAGAAAACTAAAAAGCAGAGCCTGAGAGAATGAAAGCACGTGGAGTTTAAATGAAGCTTTGTGAATGATGAGAAAGAAACAAATTTAAAATTAGCAGGAAGGAAGCTTTGTGTCTCTACTTCACTATTGAACATTTGAACCAACATTCAACTGGAAATCACATCAAAGTTTATCATATTCTTGGGTTTCTTAAATACAATATTTTTTGTTTTTTATTAGCGTTTGAAGAAGTCAATACATCTGGGTAGTATAAGGAAAATGTTAGAGATTCAAATAAGTACACATAACCATACATTTATATCTTAAACAACCTGAAAGAATTAACATTCTTTGGATAAATCATAATATATTTTAAAAATCAAACTTAAATTTACGGATCAAAAAATAATATCAGGGTTTGATTGTGCTTTAACCAAATATATTAGATTTTTTATTTATTAAGATAATCCTTTTTCTATTAGAAATGAGATTGAATTCACTTTTAGTTTCCAATTTTTCAGGGTCTTATAGAGCAAGGGAAATTGATTTCCAACTGAGTTTGTATAATCAATTGCTACAATGAGCGACCAAATAGCATGTTCAAATAGTTCCTCTTCCTCCTCTAAATGGAAATATGATGTCTTTTTAAGCTTTAGAGGTGAAGACACTCGAAATAGCTTCACAAGTCACCTGTATAATGCTTTGAAACAATGGGTTACCATATACAAGGATGACAAAGATCTTGAGATAGGAAAAGATATTTCATCTGAGCTCCTTCAAGCAATTGAAGAATCACAAATTTCAATTATTGTTTTGTCTAGAAACTATGCTTCTTCTACTTGGTGCTTGGATGAACTTGCAAAGATTGTTCGATGCCGAAAAACAATGGATCAAATTATTTTCCCAATTTTTTATCATGTGGATCCATCTATGGTAAGAAAACAAACAGGAGCCTTTCAAGAAGCTTTTGTTGAACATGAAAAAAAATTTCTGGAAAATAAAGAAAAAGTTCATAACTGGAGGAATGCTTTAAGAGAGGTGGCCGATCTTGCTGGATGGGATGCAAAAGACAGGTAACAAATATTTCTCCTTTTACATACTATATTTAAAAGCTTAATCTCCAGAGCAACAAGCATGACTTCAATATTCAAGTATATATACTCTAGCTTTCTCATGGTTCATACTATTTCTCGGACTTTAATGTAGTTCAATTTTTTTTTTTAAATCAATTAGCTAATTTTTCCAATAAGAATGTTCTTAAACATAAACATGTCCTAAAAGAAAAACTTTATAATTTTTATAATACAACACTTCTTTCATTAGATACATAAAGTAATTAAGTAGGATGTGTTGTGATAATATGCTATCTAATTAATGCTTTTAGACATTTTGATTTGAACATTCATGTTATGAGCTGTATATTAGTTGTATATGCTATTTTAGGGATTGTGTATGTGAGCTGTGAGCATGATTATAGGAGAGAATCATGAGAGTGATTTGTGTGAGTTTATTAACTTCCTAAGAGAGACTGTGTGCTTGTATATATATATATATATATATATATATATATTCATATTGATATAATATATAGAAAATGAGGTGAAATTCTTAAACATGGTATTAGAGTAGGCATTGTAGTCCTGTCTCGTCTTTCTTTTTTTCGGTAGTTTTTTGGTAATTTCTGGTCGGAGCCTATATTGTCTAGCGATCTCCGGTAGGTTTCCAGTGATCAGAATTTTGTTTTCAGTTGCTCCAGAGTTGGTTTTTTTTAATCTTCCCAGTACTAGTCAAATCAGAGAGTTCTACTACACAATCCGGCATGGTTTCGTCAAAGCCTTGCATTTTTTGGTGATTGATTTTCGGTGATGCTGCCATTCCACAGTGGATCAAGAGTCACCTAGTCGCCACGACTCAAGTTTTGGTCTCCGATTTCTCATCCACAGCTTGAATCACTAGCGATCTACGCCTAAACCGATCGTAGGCGGATTTTTCGGCACCAACTTCCAGTAACATTGCCACTTCAACCGATGGATCCAGGACCATCTGGACGCGAGGATTCCCTATCTGATCTTAAAAGTGTCAGACGTGGCCTGCATCATCGACGACCTCCTCATCTGTGCGACTTTTCGATCGACATTCTCTAGCGAGTTTGGGGTTACCGCTGGTGGCTCCTGGTTCGTCTGGCCGAGATAATCGAGACTCTACCCTTGATTTATGTTATTGCTACCTGTGTTATTGGGCCAGTTTGGGGCAGTGTTGACAGAAGAGTCAGTGGCACGGCTGTGCTGCTGTATTGCTTAGTTCAGAGGCAGTGTTGCTGTGTTGACAAGTTGGTTCAAATAACATATGTTTCGGGTATATGTTTATTGTGATTGATTGTATATTGAGTATTGGTGTATGCATGGATCTGGTGTTGCTAAGTGACAAATTGGTTCAGAGTGATTCTAATACTATTCACACAACAATGCTTGGTCTATGTCGCTACTTTCATTGTGGAAAGAAAGGGCATATAAAGAAAAATTATTGGGAGCTATATAGAAAACCTCCACAAGTCTCAGGATTGCTTGGTCCACCTCCTATCAGAAAATCTGTTCATGCGGTTACTATTTTTATAGATGAATATGCTCACTTGACTCAGACTTCTACTTCCCAACCAAGTCCTTTCACTTCTGTCTATGCTTCCCAATAACCTGTCACGTCTTTGCCCAATACAGGTAACAATGTTACTTGTTTGTCCACCTCATCTCGTAATTGGGTCATTGATTCTGGTGCTATCGATTATATGACTGGTAATACAGGTATTTTTTCCTCACCTTAACTAATGGCTCTACAACATCTATAGTCAGGTACGGTATTACCAGTCCCACAACAATGCTTATTTTATCATCTGTTTTATGCCTCCTGTAGTTTTCTTTTAATCTCTTGTCTATCGGCCAAATTACTAAAAATCTTAATTGTGGTGTTTCCTTCTTTCCTGACTATTGTGTTTTTCAAGACCTTGGAACGAAGCAGATTTTTGGTAGAGGTCTAGTGTCTAATGGCTTGTATGTTATTGAGTCAATCACTACTTTAGTACCTAAGTCGATTGCTTGCGTGAGTTCCAACATTCTCCAACTTCATTATCAATTTGGTTATCCGTCTCTTTCTACCCTAAAGAAATCATGTCTTATCTAAGTCATGTGTCTCAACTTGAGTGTGAGTCTTGTCAACTTACAAAACATCATAGGGTCTCATATCCTTCTAGAATAAATAAACGATTTGCATCTCCTTTTGTTTTAATATATTCTGATGTTTGGGGACCTTGTCCTATTTTATCTAAATCTGGATTTTTGTATTTTGTCACATTTGTTGATGATTACTCTCTTGTCACTTGGTTATATCTTATGAAAAAATGCTCTAACTTGTTTTCTATCTTTTGTGCGTTTTGTGCTAAAGTTCGTACCCAATTTAGTACAACTATCCGTATCTTATGTAGTGATAATGCAAAAGAATATCTCTCTTCTTTTTTTGTTTCCTTTCTTTCACAAAATGACATTCTTCATCAGACATCCTGTATTGTTACTCCACAACAAAATGGGGTGACTGAATGAAAGAATTGCCATCTATTAGAGGTTGTTAGAGCACTTCTGTTTCATATGAAGGTTCCGAAGGAATTTTAGATTGATGTTGTGTCTATTGCTTGTTATTTGATAAATCGTATGCCTTCATCTGTTCTCGATGGTAAAATTCATTTTTTTACTCTTTTTCCCCATTCATCATTATTTTTTCTAGTTTCTAAAATTTTTGGATGTACTTGTTTTGTTTAGGATATGCGTCCCCAAGTTTCTAAACTTGATCCTAAATCCCTGAAGTGTCTCTTCTTATGTTACTCTAGTACTAAAAAAGGATATCATTGTTTTTGTCCTTTTTTAGGCCATTACTTGGTCTCTACTGATGTTAATTTCTTTGAGTCCACTCCTTTTTCTACTTCATCTTTATCTGTTTTGTCCTTTGACCCTAATGATGATTTTCTAGTTTATTCTCTAAGTCAACAGGTTCCCAACCTCCCTTCTCGACCTCTTATTACACAAGTTTATTCTCGTCATCTACAGTAATCGACAAAGGTATCTGTCCCTGCCACTGCCTCTCCATCTCTATCGACTGTTTCACCTCCAGATCCTTCCCTTGTTTCTGATCTCAATCTTCCTATTACACTCCAGAAGGGTAAGCGTTCGTGCACTTATCTTATCTCTTCCTTTCTTTCTAACCTTAATTTGTCATCTTATTCTCAGTCTTTTATTACTTCTTTGGAGTCTGTGGCCATCCCTAAGTCTGTT
This sequence comes from Bursera palmeri, assembly GCA_026225775.1. Lineage (NCBI taxonomy): Eukaryota > Viridiplantae > Streptophyta > Magnoliopsida > Sapindales > Burseraceae > Bursera > Bursera palmeri. The sequence continues at coordinate 5,954 of JANKKB010027962.1, read as the reverse complement.
TTTGAAGCCCTATCTCATGATGGTTGGTGGTCTGCTATGTTAGACGAAATGAAAGCACTTGAGCATAATCACACTTGGGAGTTAGTTTAGCTCCCTCCTCACAAACAGTCAATGGGTGTAAATGGGTCTTCTCTATTAAAATGAATCTCGATGGTTCGATTGCTCAGTTAAAAGCCCGATTGGTGGCCAAGGGGTATGCACAATTCTATAGTATTGACTATCCTGAGACATTTTCTCCGATTGCTAAACTTAGTTCTATTCGTCTCTTTATTTCTTTGGCTGCCTCCTCTTATTGGCCTCTTCACCAACTTGATGTTAAAAATGCATTCCTTCATGGTGATCTGCAGGAAGAGGTTTATATGGAGCAACCTCTGGGGTTTGTTGCTCAGGGGGAGTCTACCAAGGTCTGCAAATTGTTTAAATCATTATATGGGGTTGAAGCAATCTCCTTGTGCATGATTTAAAGAATTTAGTGAAGTTGTCATTGAATTTGGCTTACAAAGAAGTACATATGATCATTCAGTCTTCTTTAAACAGTCAAGGTCTGGATGTATTTTGTTGATGGTATATGTTGATGATATTATGATCACGGGTAGTGACAGTGTTAGCATTGATGAATTAAAGGTGTTTCTTGGCTTGAGATTTCAGACGAAAGAATTAGGGGCTTTGAGATACTTCTTGGGGATTGAGGTTTTCAGAAGTAGTAAGGGGGTGTTTCTATCTCAGAGGAAATATTTTTTGGATTTATTAAATGAAATAGGCTTAATAGGACAAAACCATGTGAGGCCCCCATGATACCAAATATGAAATTAGGCGTTGAAGATGGAGAGTAGATGGATGATCCTGAGAGGTATATGAGGATTGTTAGAAAATTAAACTACCTCACAATTACTCGTCCGAACATTGCTTTTCCGGTAAGCATTGTGAGTCAGTTCATGTCATCTCCTAGAACATCTCAGTGCAATGCAGTTTCTTATATATTGAGATATCTTAAAGGAGCTTCTGTGTGCGAAATTTTATAAAGTGCTCATAGTCATTGTAGGGTTGAGGGTTTCTCGGATGCTGATTGGGTAGGATCCCCTCTAGACCGACAGTCGACGACAGCGTATTGTGTTTTTGTTAGAGGCAATCTTGTCTCTTGGAAAGGTAAGAAACAAAGTGTTGTAGCTCGATCGAGTGTAGAATCGGAATATCGAGCTATGGCACAAGTGACTTGTGAACTTATATGGTTACACCACTTACTTAGAGAGATTGAGATTGAGAAGTCACAATCTATGAATTTATGGTGTGATAACAAAGTAGCCATTCACATTGCTACTAATCTGTCTTTCATGAGCAAACAAAGCATATAGAGGTAGATTGTCATTTCGTTCGTGAAAAGCTACAAGAAGGGTTGATTTCTACCAAACATGTCCAAACTGATGATTAACTAGCAGATGTGTTCACTAAAGCCTCGACTAGAAATAGGGTTAATCTCATTTGTTACAAGTTGGGCAGATTGATATCTATGCTCCAACTTGAGGGGGAGTATTATGAGCTACATATTAGTTGTATATGCAATCTCAGGGATTGTGTGTGTGAGCTGTGAGCATGATTATAGGAGAGAATCATGAGAGTGATTTGTGTGAGTTTATTAGCTTCCTAAGAGAGTGTGTGCTTATGTATATATATATATGTGTGTGTGTGTGTGTCTTCGTATTGATATAATATATAGAAAATGAGGTGAAATTCTCAAACAATTCATGATGAGTTATTTTAGAGTGAGTTTCTGGTTCGATCCTTTGTCCAATGGCGTGAATGTGTCCCTAACCTTGATTTTCATTGATATGCAATCTTTTAAATAATCAAGCAATCGGTGTAAGACTTTGAAGAAAAGAGAACAATAATCACTAAATAAGGAAAATAAAAATAGAATACATATTATTATCAAAAAAACAAATACATTCTAGTGAATGTTGTCTACTTTCCACTATTCTTTTGAAATCTCTTTCGTTAAGGATGATGCCTTGATTTACTTACTTGCCCCTTTATGTCATACTATATAAGTTTTTGTAATCAATTACTAGCATCAATATATATGGTGTTATACTATTATACTATTTTAGCAATAAATTTTCATTCTGCAGGGATGAGTTTGAACTTATCGAAGATATTATCAAGAAGATAATAAGTAAATTAAGGCCAACAACATTTGAGATTATCAAGGATCTAGTAGGAATAAATTCACGTGTTGAGGAACTTAAGCGATTGATCGGTACAGGTGATGATGTTCGCGTAATAGGGATCTATGGAATGGGAGGGATAGGTAAGACAACAATTGCAAGAGTTGTTTATGACTGGATTTCTTATCAATTTGAAGGAAGTAGTTTTCTTGCCAATGTTAGGGAAACTTCAGAAAAAGTTGATGGCCTAGTTTCTTTACAACAGAAACTTGTTTCTGATATTCTAAGGGGAAGAGATAGTAATATATATAATGTGTATGGTGGAATGATGATGAAGATAATAGCTATGTTGCGGTACAAAAAGGTTCTAGTCATTGTAGACGATGTGACCCATGTAGAGCAACTAGATGCATTAGTTGGAAGACGTGATTGGTTTGGTCCGGGCAGTAGGATTATAATAACAACAAGAGATGAACATTTGTTAAAAATAGAAAATAGAGTAGATGAAGTGTATAAGGCTAAGGGACTAAATGATGATGAAGCACTAAAACTCTTTAGTTTGAAAGCCTTTAAAAAGTATGAACCTTTAAATGATGATGATGAATCTTTCATTGACTACCTGGGGCTATCCAAACGTATCGTGGGGTATGCTGGGGGTCTTCCTTTAGCTATTAAAGTTTGGGGTTCATTTTTTTTTGGTAGAACTATAGATCAGTGGAAAGATGCCGTAAAACGACTATGTACAGATTCTAGAAAAGAAATTTTAGATAGACTTCAAATAAGTTTTGATGGGCTAGAAGAACAGGAGCAAAAAATTTTTCTTGATGTTGCATGCTTTTTTAAAGGTGAGAATAAAGATCGTGTAATTAAAATTTTAGGTGGTTGTGGTTTTCGCTCAACAATTGGAATAAGTCTTCTCATTGAGAAATCTCTCATTAATATTTCAATGCGTAATGAATTGTGGATGCATGACTTGTTACAAGAAATGGGTAAACAAATTGTTAAGAGGGAATCCCCTATGGATCCTGGAGGACGCAGCAGATTGTGGGAGGAAGATGATATTCATCATGTGCTAACAAACAACATGGTAATCTATTTAGTAAGAACATGCATTTTCTAGGTTTATTTCTTTTTAACCAATTGCTTCTATATAGTGCTATCAACATCTTGAGATTTTTTTATTTACTTGTTTCTTGCTCTTATTTTTTAGGGGACTGAAAAAGTTGAAGGTATAGTTCTCAGTTCTGCTAAAAAGAAAGTGTATTGTCGTGCTAATGCTTTTTCAAATATGATCAACCTAAGACTACTTAAGATCAGAAATGTAGAACTTTTAGAAGGCCGCCTTGACTGTCTCTCTGATAATTTACGGTTACTTGATTGGAATGGTTATTCTTTAGAATCATTGCCACCGAAATTGCGACTAGATAAAGTTGTTGAACTCAACTTAGACTGTAGTCTCATCAAACAACTACCGAAGGAGATCAAAGTAAGATTAATTAATTAATTTTATTATTTGAATAAGTACTTATTTTTTCTAATGCATTTATCATTTGATCAATGTGGTTACTAAATTAAGAAAGAAAAACACTTTTTTGCCCCATTTTGTGTTCGATCAGCCTTTCAACATGATGACATCCATCAGTTTCAAAGACTGTCAGTACCTGAAAAGAACACCAGACTTTACATATGCCCCAAATCTTGAAACGGTGGTTTTCAAAGGATGTAAAAGTTTGTGTGAGATTCACCCGTCTTTGCTGCTTCACAGAAACATTGCATCTTTAGACCTGAGGGGTTGTAGAAGTCTTAGAACTCTTGCAAACAAGATTCACATGAGAAAACTTAGAAGGCTTGAGCTTTCTTCTTGTTCAAAACTGAAGAAGTTTCCGGAGATTGTGGGAAGTATGGATGGTCTACAATTGATTGATTTAAGTGATACTGCTATTAAAGAATTGCCATCATCAATTCAACTTCTGACTGGACTTTATTCGTTGTCTTTGGTAAACTGCAAGAATCTTGTGACTCTTCCTATGAATGCCTTCAAATCTCTAGTAGAATTGAGACTCGGTTCTTGCTCCAAACTTCAAAACAGTTTTGACATCAAGCATGAAACATGTAGTTCTGAGTCTCTGCTGTATAATCTTTATAGACATGTTGAAGTGAGAAGAGGTTCCATGGCTTTCAGATTTATTTGTCTACGAACTTTGGATCTTCGTGATTGTAATCTGGGTGACGAATCAATCCCGAGAGATTTTTGCTACAACTTTCCTTTCTTATGGGTATTGTTGCTAAGTGAAAACAACTTTGTTTATTTACCTGGAAGCATCGATCAACTCTCTATGCTTAAAACACTTGTCTTGGAAGGTTGTAAGAGGCTTCAGTCATTGCCAGAACTTCCATCCAACATAGAATATGTTAATATAAATGGTTGTTTTTCTTTACAAACCTTATCAAATGCATTAAGGCTATGCAATTCGAGACTATCACATTTTAGTTGTGTGAACTGCTTTAAATTGATTGGCGGCAACAGTATGGCCTTTTCAATGCTCAAAGAACGCTTGAATAAGGTTAGTCTCTCTCTCTCTCTCTCTTTCTCTCCCTATCTCAGAAATTATTTAAGAGATATTTTTCTCTCTCTCTAACGCAAATAATGGCATGATTGTATATATAGATATATTTTGTACAGGTGCCAAATCAAAGAGATTCTATATTCAGCGTCTTTACTTCTGGAGGTGGAATTCCCGAGTGGTTCAGCTATCAAAATGACTTCATGAGTAGAACTCAAGAGCATTTCAGCAATAGTTTGAATTATCAAACAATAAGAATAGAAAGGCCTCCATATTTCTGTAATAGTAAGTTGTTGGGATTAGTTGTGGGTTGTGTTGTTGGTGTCCGTAAGTGTCCCTCTGTTCTAGGCAGGAATGGTTATTCTTGCCGTTTGAAGATTGCTGAGAGACAAGTTGTTGAAGTCTGTTGTATTAGTTTTAAAGTCGAGTTAGGCCAGACCTTCTTCGACCATTTTTGGCTACTATATATTCCTCGTGACAAACTTGATAGCTATATTGGACCCAATGACATTGAACTTTACTTTAACAGATCTTGGCACGAGCATAGACGACATTACGAGTTTTGTGGAGATATGAATAATCCAACATTATCGTCGTCGGGATTGGAGGTGAAAAAGTGTGGGGTCCATCCAATATATGAGGAAGACGTGAAAGAGTTTAACAGAATAGATAACCAATCAACATTTTGGAATGGGAAAGAGTTTGATCATCAAGATTTGCTTGGATCAACTAAAGGTTTTGAACACACCGAAATTCTTTCGAAGGGAGTTCAAGGCCTATTTTGGGTTTAAGAATGGTGGGACACCTGACCACCATGACAATGATTGGAAGCTGGACCTTTTTATTAATTGCTACAAAACTGCTTTTTACTATTATTATTTTATTTTTATTTACAGCATGTTGAATGTTGTAACTCGTAGCTGATTTCTTTCAGAGTTTTTAATGTTAGTTTCTCTTCTTTATATATATATATATATATATATATATATTTGTATTTAATTGGTTTGACTATAAGATAAATAGCCCCATCATTAAGGTTTAGTTTTAAAATTTATATTTAACCAAAATAAAAAATCTGTATTAATTTAAAAATATTGTTCCAAAGATGAAAATAATTTGTGGAATCATATAATTCTTAAATATATAGAATTTACTTCTATTTTAAAAAAGTTTGAATTCAAGGATTCCGATTTACATGGTAATGTTATATAAACATTTTATATGGTAA
>JANKKB010027961.1:0-12549 GCA_026225775.1 Bursera palmeri | reverse complement strand
TATAGGTCCAAAATTTAGTGCAGTAAAAACCATGTTCATCAAGGTAAATGAAGTTATAAATATGCTAATAGACGTAAAACCATCCATTCAATTTTAAATATCTATGATGAAAAAGAAAAGTGCATATATTAGACATACAGTTTTCCTATTCCTTTGGCTTGTCCATATACTTGATTGGTAAAGGCAAGAGAAATGACGCCATACGACAACAATCATGAACAGAGACATGACCCTTGTACATATGTATAACCTGTTAAAAAACTCGATGCTTATTCTAGAAAGTTTTTTTGAGAGTAGAAAGTTGGTATCATGTTGAGGTAAGCCTGAAACAAGCATCATCTGATGAAGTCAAAAACCAACACGATTAGTTTGCTGAACCATGAAAATCTGAACGAATGACATTGACATTACAGTGGCAAGGGAAAATAGTGTTATATCAATTACAGCTAATCGCCATTGGATGTGGTGCTGGGAGTACATAATTTACAGTGGTTGCTACCGTAGTTCAGAAAGTGAAACAAGAAAAACTAATATTTAGCGGTTAAGAGCATGCATATGCCTTTCTGTACACTTTTCCACTGAGAGATATAGGTTGTAAGACACAATGATAAAACTAACAGACTCATAAGATTTTGTCTAGCAAATGCACTTATAAACTATTTGACATTTCTATGGAATCAGAGAAATTATGAAAAGGAGAATTTTCAACTATTATCAAACACATATTTATTGCATCAATATTAGTGTGGAACTCTAGTAAAGCAATACGTAACCAATGTATAGAAAATTATTGTGAAATTTTAGCCAAGCTAACTGTACAGAATATAGTTCACAATCATGAATGTTTCAGCTGCTGAGAACTTTCTGAGGATCAAGTTGCCCGCTACAATAACTCGAAGGAACAGCAGATAGTTCCTGCCTTCCTTTCCACTCTTCACCAGGCTTCAGCGTGATGGGTTTTCCAATAGCAGCCGGCTCCACACACAGCATATGTTTATATTCATCATCTCCAAAATCAGCCATAGCCTTTGCCTTCTTATCCCAGGGATTCCACACCACTGCATGAAAAGAAGATATGAAACAAGATATCCAGACATTTGGATATGCAACTTCAAGAAACAAGTACATTGAACAATACTTCATACGCCAGTTGATATACAGATTCAACACTTTGAAGGCATTGAATAAAGATAAATCCCAAAGTAAATTTACAACCAGATAACAAGCGAATTTTGCCCTTGGCTCCCTTCCGTCCAGAAAATATATGTCCAATTAAACCAAATAACAAGTAATTTGCAAACATCAGTGCTTCATCCCTTTGGTCCAGAAATCTTATGTCCTACTCATTCCAATGTATACATCTTTTCGAATCTAATTTATCTAAAAGTTAAACTAATAGTTTAAACTCTAACAAAAACCCTCACATATAAAACCAAATTTTAGTTAACAAACCTGTCATATAGTTCAAACAGAAGCCTGAATTACTCTATGTTATAAATTTAAAATATACAATGTGACAGTTAAAGACTTTTAAGTCACTGAATAATCATGTTTTGTTTCATAATAATATTCTGGTTACACGAGACTAATTTATAGAGTACAAAATATAAAAGAAAAGGAAAACAACTCAAATCTCCTATAATCAATGATTCTAATCAAATCCCCTATAATCAGTAAATCTAATCTCAAGAGAATATTTACAGCATAAACCCAATATATTATTTCTATACATAGCACACACATAATCAAATCAATAAATCTCCAAGATTTCAACAACGGTTCTCCTTGGTAACCTGGCTTTGAAACCATGTCATGTAATCATTAATCTTAAAAATTCAAGCTTATAAGAAAGGGTTGTCTCCAGTTTCATAATTCAATTGATACATAAGATCAAGGAAACTCCCCCTCCTCCTCTCTTCCTTTCCAAAATATAATTACATAAGGTTCAGGCTATTGTAACTTAAAAATTTGATTAATCATTCATATTTTCTAATCCGATAGTGGAAAGAATTACTAAGTTGATATATAAAAAACTATCTTTTAACTTCTCTTTCCTACCCATGGATTTTTGTAGATTAAAGGTTATGGAGAGGTATGTGAAATTAAGTTACAGTAGTCTCAACCATTAAGTAAATATATAAATTAAAAAAATAAGGAAACAACATTATGCAGTCATGCAAGATACTTTAACTGTCATGATAACGACAAAACAAGCCACCATCACAATGGCATATGTTAGATGCTGAACTATGCCTTCCTCTTTGACAGAAGCATTAGGGCTATGGCTTTGAATTTATTACAGCCTATTGAAGGACAAACATCGATCTATGTACATGAAAACTGTAAGTGCAAAATGCATAGATACAAAATCAGAGCTCCATAAATAAAAGAACATTGCTAAGAAGAAGATGGACAAAAACAATCTCACCAGCATCTGGAAGGCCATCTTTACGAATCACAAATGTTCTCTTCTTTTCATGATCCAGAATTGCAATCTTTGTAGGGGCACTAAGGTATATTTTATCCACCTGTATAACCATAAAAAATGCATTAGCTAAAATTCGAGCCATGAATAAGCATAAGCAACAACAGAAAAATGGTATCATGAACTCACTTCTGATTCAAATGTTATCGCATCTCCTTGTTCCGTGAAACGCTCCTTATTCTGCAAGTTGTCAAGATAATCTAGCGTCTCTAATCCCTCAACACGAACTTCACTGAGCACAAGCAACAAATCTAATTTAAAGACAACTCATATTGCAGATTTTACATTATGCTATTTCAAAATACCATAAATTGTACAAGAGCCCCTTAGGGCGTAAACTGGAACTTCAAATCTCCAAGAACACCTAAACTAGCAAAGTTCAAGGTATTGGTGAATCTTCCCCTACACCACTGCATCGAATATACTGAAATAGTTAAAAAAGAAAATTCAATGCACTTTTCTTAGTCCTAAAGCAATATCAGATTGGCCAAAAAAATAGCCTTGACAATCTTACAAAGTTCACACCCAACTACAAGATAATGCATATTACTAACAAATAGAGTGCTTAGATGGGTTTTCTCTTCAAAATTGATAACTTAGTCAGTTGATTATTTCAATGAAGATGCTGCATGAATAAGACACAGAAAGAGATCCCTTGATTCCAAGTAGGAATTCAAGAACACCAATCCTAAAGTAAACCAGATTTACAGGTAATCTCCACTAACCCAACATTCGAAGCACTGCAAACACAAAACATTTTTAAGATCATCAAGAAACTGGACTAGTATAAGTTTTAAGACATTAAGGACTCTGGTTCTACCTCAAGACCCATAAAAATAAATCACATATGTGCCAAAAGATGAGAAAATATATATATATATGGATTGGATCTTTTAACACAAATTTTTTATACAAATATCTAGTTATTCATCTCACTAATCCAATGGTTGAGATAGTTCATGTGTTGATATCATTAGATGTGACTTTTTTACTTTAAATCTAAGCCATTGGATTAGATGAGATGAATGGCTAGAAATTTGTGTCAAAAATTGTGTATGTATTACATATAGTGTTATGTATATATATATATATTAAATACACACCCTACAAAATTCACTCTGTATTAGCACAGAGGAACAAACATACAAGCAAAGTAAACTTTTCCAAACCCCGGTAATAATCATCAACCAGAGGAATCATTTTGTGAAGTTACAAAGAAAATTGCAAAATAGTGCTGCAAAGCTAAAAAAAAATAAAATAAAATAAAAAAGAAAATTTTAAAAAGAAAAACTATGACCAACCTAACAGCAGCCAAAGAGATTGATAAGCAGAATTAATCTTCAAAATGTCAAAAGAGAAAAAAAAGTAAACAAAGAGATAATGACTATTGTATGAAAACGAGTCTAAAGCAAGTTCATTAGTTACCTGATGTCTGAAACAGAGAAATATGTATGATACGCAAAAGTGAATGTAAATGGCTTTCCATCAGCACTGGTATTCCTGATGCGAGAAGTCAACATGAGATCGCCACGAGGACTCAGAGCTATCCTCAGGCGATACTCAAAACTAAAAGGAAGAAATGAGGGTAAAAAAGGGTAAGGTAAGGTTTTCTAAAATCCATTCAGTAAAGGAATTAAAGATGTTTAATCAACATATATTCTTCAAGAGCATATGCAAGGAAAAGATGGAAGATTCAAGTATTTACCTATGAGGCCAGATCTTCATATCTTCTTCAGAAGGCCTAAGAAGCAAATCAACATAAGCCTTATACAAATTTGATAAAGGAGGTGGGTCAACGTCAATAGTCCAAAACCTATTTCTAGCAAACCCATGCTGCTCCAGAGTGCCATGATTCCCAAACTGCATAAACAAAGTAAGCTTGTTACAAAGAGGAACATAATGAACAGAAGCAAGAAGTAAAGTTTGGAGAACCGCATACTTGAGGAAAGCATATTGGAATTCCTCCACGAATTGCTTTTGGTGGCTTGAAAATAGCCTGTATAAGATAAAATATGTTCATTTTGTGATAATCTTCAATTTGAAAACAAAATATACATACATATATGAATACAAAGTTAAGATGTCAATTTTACATTTTAACCCCCTTTCCATTATAAAAATAATGCAAAATAGTATTTTGAGGAGCCATCTCATATCTCACCAACAACATGATGACCATAGGCAGTAGACTTCAAACTTTAAAATATTGAGAAAGAAAAACACCAAGGACAGAACTAATATTTAAAAAAAAAAAAAAAACACCAAATATTGTTTTGCTAGTGACAGCATTTAAACACAAAGTAAAAATTGAAGAAAAAAGATAAATGTGAAATAACTTAAGAGATTTAAATACTTGCCATAACCAAGAACTACCAAGAAAACTTCCTCCAATGAGTTACATAAGGCAAATAATCAATCAAGCATTGCAGGTTTACCAACTCCTAAAAACTATAGCGAAGACTAAATGGACGGATATGCATCATTTAAGATAGAAAGATATAAATTTTTGTGCTATGCCAGCATTACAAAATACGGAAACCTATTTAAACACTTATGAAACAAGTTATATAGACAGGAAAAGGGTAGATCATTTTTTATATCTATTATTATTGGGTTAGTCAAAAATTTTCCCACTCCCAAGAAGATTGCAGTAGAAAGATATACATGGTAAACGCGCAATTATAACATTTTGCTATCCTGATTCAGCAAGCTCGGTAGGATGGCCAATGCTTGAATTATTTAAAGATTTGCAAAAACAAAGTCATCAACATGCATTATAAAGTAAATATGCCTGTATCTTAGGCCGCTGTCTCTTAGGCCTTTTAACTTTCTTTTTTATTTTTTGGATTCCCAGAAATCACTCAACCATTCTTACAAAGTATAAAACTAGAGAACATACTTCTTGCTTGAAACCAATGGCATATTTACTATAACCGACTCTTGGGGTAATTAGCCATATATCTTCATTTCACCAAGAACTTCTAAGCACCTACTAAATCAAATACAACAACTCTTTTATTTTTTTCTACATAAAAGTTCATTAAACCCCGATGTTGGGTTGGGTTGAGTGGTAAAAAACTTTAGGTTTCAACCTTCTGGTTCAAGAGTTCAAATCCCATAGTGGTGACCTATTTGAAATATTATATCCCAAAATTTTCTTACATACCAAAATTAGAGGATCTAGGAATAGGCCCAATCTGAAACTCAAAGAGCAAGGAAAGATCAAGGGATTTCTAGGTATCAAAAATAAAAGTGAAATATAGAATATATGAGTTGATTACACTCTAACTTGTAGCATATAAAACTATTTATTAGGTCAGCACACAAAGCTATAAGGATCCCACTACAATACTGTCAAATAGAAATGCAGAATAAATACTTTACGTACTATGCCTAATAAACACCCCATGATCAGTGAATAAGCTTAGACTCAATTAAATAGATCCCAAATCAAAAAAGGGTTTCATTGATTATCGCATGCCACCTTGTCACTAGCAAACTAGCATTTTTCCCCATGAATTACAATTCATATCAAGAAAGTTATCAATAGAATATCTAGGGCACCTTACTACTGACAAAGAGCAACTCCTCCCCATGGTCATTCTTCCAAGATGTCACTTGACCACCATACAAATACACCTGGAAACCCAAAAAGGAAAAAAATAAAATATTTCAGACAGCGTATAGGATGTACTCTCGCAACCTGAAAATTTATAATTAAAAAGAAAAGGAAAACACCAAAACAGGCCACTATACACATCTAGTTTGTTCCCTATCACAAATATTAGTAATTAGATTATCTGGTATAACAGTTGAAGTTTTTAACTGTAGACAAGAAAGTAACATCTGAAAGAACTTGTTAAAATACATTAGTGCAGTTAAGCAACCAAGTCTAGAAAGACTAATATTCGTCCTCACAAAGGAAAAAAAAACTTCAAAGACAACAGCATCAATCAGCTTTCAGAATTCAGAAAACTAATAACCATTTGATCTCCAACAATCAATTTTAAGAGCCTTAGAGAAGCAAATGAAGCATTTGCAATGAAGATCAAGTTTGAGACAACAACTTTTAACTAATAGTCTGGCTCCGTAATAACTGGAAGTAGCAGTTGGAAATTAACATGGACACTACAATGAATGTCTGCGTGCACAGTCTCATTAGATGACAAATCAACACATACGGCAATTTTTTTTCTTTGTTTCTTAAATTAAAAAAAAAAAAAAAAATCGCACTTGAATGACATCTGGAACTGGAAACCTGAAAGTTTTCATTCGGAGCCACAAGCCTAACCTAACGTATAAAACAAGTATTTCATTGATGGTTTTATGTCGATTCCAAAATCCATAGTGTTTGGCTAAACAGCTTTTTAGAGAAGGACTAGATAGGTACTCATTTGAAACCTTTATTAGCACTTTTACAGAAAAGAAAAAAAAAAGAACTCTAGAAAGTACTTTTGAAGAAAGCAGTTTGGCATTACCAAACACACCCTGATTGAACCAGCTTATGAGGACAGGCAAGCTCATATTCAGTTCTTCAGATCTAGAAGAACATAAGCAAATAAGCCAACCAATAACCTCAGAACTCACTCTTCTACTAGCCTCAATGGCATCATATTCACAGCGAACAGCAAATCCAAACAAATTTCAAATCGAATTGCACAAAACAAGTGATCTTGCTTAAATCAATCCCTAGAACAAAATCGAAAAAGAAATATATGAAAACAAATGCCAAATGAAACGGAGAACGACGTGGTTTTGAAAAAGAGTACCTCAGCTGAGCTGCCCTGAGCCTCGCGTATAACAATCTTGTCAAGGCCATTGATGCCTTTGGTGATCTCCACTGGTACCTTCTGGCTCGACATAGTAGCTGTAGCCTCTCCAACTCCCCCAGTTCACTTCTCCTCCTCTGCAAATGCAAATTGGATCAAAGCATGCAATATATATACTGTTGATTTCACTGGAAGAGGTAACTTCTCCAGCTTTCTTTGGCTTCAAATTTTTTAGGGTAGTCTTTAATAGTCCCTCATACTTTACTAAGTGTCAAAAATACCAGAATTCAATGCTTTACCCACGGTTAGAGTCTTAATCTTTGTAGGCTTACAATAAGCCCCTCATGTTTGACTTTTGTCTCTAAAACACCACACTTTACCCACTGTCATTCCGTAACGATGAGGAGAATTACAGGTTCTAGATACTTATTTTATTTTAATCATTTTTATCAACAGTAAATAAAATCATAGATAAATTTTTGTCAATATTAAAATTCTAAATTCTAAATACTTTTCAAGATATTTTATCTATTTTTTTCTAAAATATAACAAAAGTTATTTAAGTTGTTAGTCATCCAATACAATAAAATATAATTATTAGAATGGACATAGATAAGGAAGGTATTTAAAAATTGACTTGTTTTTTTAATATTTAAATATCATGACCTTGTGTCTAACAACATATAGCATCGAATAAACATGATATAACAATGTTTGATAAATAATATCAAACGTTCAATAAGTTACAGTATCTAAATTTTAAAAAAATAGATTAAATTTTAATAAAATCTCCTAATTTAGATAAAAAAATATAAATTTTCCAATAATTATCATACGGTTAAAAAGTAGCGATTGCACTTATTAATTTCCATTGTGGTTTTTGCCATTTCAAACTTCTTTGACCCTATTTGTCGTTTGATTTCTTTTGTTTTTTACTTATTTGGTCTAGTCAAAACATTTAAATTCTAACTAGGATCCATTTATAAAACAATGTTCGAGTTTGTTGTGGACAGAACTTTGAATTTGGTATTAAGGAAAGTTAGTCTTTTACTGACCGTTTCACTTAATAATTAGCTTTGTTAAAAAAATTTCTAGTCTAATGATAAAGACCTTGAACTAACTTGGAGGTATATTCTTTTTTAACGGGACACAACTCTCATACGCGTAAGCTGATTCGGACATCTATATTTCAAAAAAAAAATTAATCTCATATTGGGGCATGTGGTTCAATATCACATGACAATCAAGTTTGACTCTCATATCTCAGCCCCTAAAAAAATTGAAAGTGGGACATGATCTTCCATGATCTTGCATGGTCTAACATGAAAGCTTATCTACAACTTATTTCCCTCAATTGAACTAATTTAAATATAAATTAATCTAATTATTAACCTAGTTCAAAATAATTAATTAACACAATTTAAAATTGAATAAACTAAGAATGCAAATAATTAACGAAAGCATGCTTAAGAAAATCTAATGACTAACAATGATTAAGGTTTCTAAATCCACCAATGTTTAAATTCTAAGTTTTTAATTATTGATTAATTCTCAATATTAATGTGACATTTATTGAAATCAATCTCACTGACACCGAAATATTTAAATAATTAAAATCTAAAATTGATTATTCTTCAACCAACATTAATTTTTAAGCAGTCAATGCATCCAAATAATTGAAAGACAATAAATCAAAGAAATTAATTTAAATCATTCAAAGATTCAAGGTAATTTAAAGAAATAATTCCTAATTATAGAAATCTACCAATTCCTAGCTTTATAACCATTCTACCCTACCTACAGACAATCACTAAAAGGTTGTCATACAGTGGTCGGACTATCATCGGATAGTTATTAGATAGTTATCAAAAAGTTATTAGATTCAACGAACAGTTATTGGACCGTTATCGAACTTTTAAATAGTTGTCAGACTCTAACCGGACTTTCTAGATAGTTATCAGACCATCGTCAGACTTACTGGATAGTCACCAAACTAGCCGATAATCATCGGACAGTCGAAGGACGGGAGTGAAGAGAGAGATATTATATAAGAGGTGTATAATTACACTCACCTGGATTTAGTTAGGAAAATTCTAACAAATCCTATGATTTTGTTAGTTTCCAAAGAACTCCCTAATTTTGGGCCACTTCATAATTTCCCGGGAATCCCATTCTAATTATAGACCAATTAAACAATTTCCTTCACTTCAGGGAACATGGGGACCACTTGCCTCTCTCCTCATACCTTTAATATTTGAAGGGTAAAGTTGGACTTCAGATAAATTTGTGGGACATACCAATCGGATAAGAAATCCACTAATTCCTTATTTGTCCTCTCTTTGCACGTTGAAGTAATAGTTTTGTTAATTGTGATTTTAATGACATTAATTTGTACATTTCTTATTCTTATTCTTTGTTCGTTTTACAAAGGGGAAAGGGAGATGTTGAATCAACAAATCTTGGTGTTAGAAAATTTAGGTGCCAAAATGATTCTGAAATATTTAAACCTTAAAGATTATTTTATATCATTATTGGGATTCACATGTGCATGTTGGTCAAATATGCAGCTGCTAGAAGCAATGGATCGGAAAACTTCTGCACAAATCAGATTCTTCAATAGTTTAGGTCTTTGCCAGCATTGTTGTGGTTTTCAGATTCTATTATTTTAATATGAAGTTTCAAATCTTTATTTTTTATTTATTTATTTTTTTTTTTATGTTTTATGGTGGGATAGAAGGCAGATTTGAATATGGTTATGGAAGTTTGTGATGAATGATGATTTTCTTCTCTCTGGAAAGGTCAATTTCATTCTTTTTTAGGTAAAGCTGGCTTCCCTTTGCAACTAATGAATGTTGTAACTTAAACTGATAAAAGCAAAATTAAGTTTGCAAAAGATGAGATAGATTATATATATTCGAGGGGCTGCAATTTATCAAACAGTGAGCTTTTTTTTTTTTATGTATCATTTTCCAATTATTTTTTGAAATTATTATTTCCCTCGATTTTTTTATTTTCATTTTTTTTACATAATTCTTTTCCCATTATAACGTGGCATTGGAAAAACTACTTTTTGCATATTTTCAAGATGTCGTTTGCCAAAATATCAAATGAAATATACTTCATGTCTGTGATTCTTTTCATGCTTTATATGATTAACTTCTTTGGAATATGTTATAAAATGAGTAACCATTAGGGCAATTATATATACAATAACGACTATGCTTTGTTTGAATTGTTTCATGCTGAAAATAGAATTTTTTTTTTCAGGGTACTTAAAAAATGACTCAAATTAGGAGATTTTGTTAAAATTTGATCAAAAATTTAGGTGTCAAGACCCATCGAATATTTGACACCTTCTAACGCTTGATACATCCCGTTGAATACTATTAGATAGTATCAAATGATATTATCTGACATTCAACACAATCTGTCTATCAAAAATGTGATAGATCGAACAAAAGGCGATCCTGTCAAAAAAATTTAGACACAGGTCAAAACTCGAAATACACCTCTCCATTTCGATCCATTCCTGCAGGATTTTTCAATTTCTTTCTTTGTTTTTATATTACACGTTCATAATGGAAGACAATAATGCAGCTGCTTTTGGTGCTTATTCCACCAACTTTCTATCTCCTTTATGATTGTTTCCTAAAAAAAAGTTTATGTTCGTCCTTCCTATCATTTCTTGCAAAAATAAATATAAATGACTCGAGAAACAGCAGAGCGATGACATGGATAAATCTGAATCAAGTCAATCAGAATCAAATATAACATATGAAGATAAAATTGTTGTATATATATTAATCTAAACTTGAAAATAATAGGAATCAGGGTCTCCCTAACACTTTAAAAAAATTAAGTGAAAATAAAATTTAATTACATTTTTAAGTTAAAAAATAGACAACTAATTTGAAATATTAAATTCATAATTATTTGTAGTAAATTATGATGTCACCATCAACACATAAATTAAAGTCAAATTTAAAACACAACAAATTATGATATATATAATTAGACTAATAAAGTAAAATATTAAACTAATAACAACCTATCATAAAATAAAATAAAAAATGTGTAGTATTAACTATTAACCTCTTGTGTTGTTTTATGAAGTTGGATCATTTCTACTTCTACACTATTCTCTTTCTTTTTCTTCCTGTTCGTTACTTCTTCTGTTAACTTCTTCTCCTCCATTATTTGACTTCTGAAAAAATGAAAAGAGTAATATAAGATATCGTAGTAGACATTATTAGGGCTTGACTTACTTTTAACCCAAAAGGATTTTTAATTTTGTTATCAATAAGGTGACTTTATTAGGTCTTTCTAGTACTCAAAACTTTTCCCACTTCAAAAGTCTTTGATTAATATTTAGATTATGCCCCTCTCGGCATGTAACTTCTCAAGTTACTCTTAAAGTATAATAAAATGATGAAACTACAACTATGGTGGGATTGTTGTATTGTTGTATTGTGGTAAAAAAAAAAAATCTGCTGCAATTATGAGTCATTGAATGTATAAGTCTCCATAAAGTTGAATGCCGAAATTTATATTGATAATAACGACTTTATATGCTATATTGGTCACAATTGATATTCTTGATGGTCCACTAATGGAATCTCATTTACTATTAATGGATATAATTACAGATGAGATAATATTAAATAATACCCTTATATTTTAACCTAATTTCAGACGAAAAATATGTTTGACACTTTAATCAATTAGACCTCTAGGTTCACCCAAAATCATCAATTAACATTTTCAATTAAATAACAGAGTAACAGAAGAGGGTATTTTTGTAAATAGACTAGAGTAATTTTTAAGGACAAGCAAAAGATTGGGACAATATCAACACCACCCTCATGTTTTGGCCTAATTTCGACGGAAAACATGTTTGACACTTTAATCAATTAGAACCATGAGGTTTATCCAAAATTATCAACAAATATTTTTAATTAACTGACAGAGTAACAGAAGTGAAAAAAAGACTATTATACCCCTAATTAAGTGTATCTCAAATATAATATTTAAAACAATATATAAAAATATGAAAATACCCTTTAAATATAATAAACATAAAAGGGTCTTGAGGTACACATATAAACTTAAAAATTTCGATTTTACCTTTATTAAAATTTCAAATTTAAAAGAAAAATTAAAGTCATAGACAACATTTGCATTATAAAAAAAAAAATCAAATTTGAAATTTTATGACAATAAAAATTTTATAAAAATAAAAATTTCGATAATTCTATTGTGTATGAAATTTCAAATTTGATTTTTATTTTTATAATG